>JASANA010011216.1:0-14605 GCA_030248095.1 Ptycholaimellus sp. GST1_10
CATTCTCACCCTGTACTTGCTTACATGTCCAAGGTCCTACCCTGGAGCTACAACACAGGGGGAAAGTTGGCTGGCTGAGCTGGTAGGCCCTGCCACCCTCCTCACTGCCAGCAGAGATGGCTCAGTTGGTAGTGCCTCCGCCTCTGATCTTCCCTGCTGCTCACTGCGAAGCCACCCCCTTCCTTGTCATAAGGGGACCTGTTCCTGGTTGTTCAGGGGTTGCACAGCAACTGCGTATCTCCCAGCAGTGAGCAGCACACAGGGCTGATCTACCCTGGTCTACCAATGGATCTGAAGAGCCCACACGGGTATTGAGGAACCCTCACAGGATTCTCTACCTACTGTCTCTGTGTTTTTTTTTCTTTTTTCTTTTTTTTCTTTTTTTTTATCTGGTTTATTCTTTTCATTATGGTTTAATCTAGCTATAACTTTCTTGTAGTGTTGTTATCTTTTGGACATGTACAAAAGTTATCTGCAGGAATAATATGAGGATAAAATGGAGAGCACATTCAACTGTACAACAGAAAACAATGCATTCAAAGACATTAGCTATGCCTTGTACCCATAGGGGCGGGTATCAAGCATAGGGTTGGGCTGGGGTAGGATCCAGTGCTTGTTGGATGAGAAGGAGATGGCCTTGAGGAGGTTGCAGTTGAAGAGGGAGCCCTGCAGCATTCGCTGACGGATCTGGAACTGAGGTACCACCAGCTGCTGCTCCTCTTCTTCTTCATCCTCCCCTACTTGTCCCTTCTGCTGCTGGACCTAAATTGTCATGCTTTCAATCATTTCTTCTTCTTCTTTCAGAGCACTCCAAAGACCCAACCATTTTGGTCATGGTTGAGGGAGTGAAGTGCTTGGCCACTCTGGAGGTATAGCTGATGCCCTTGAGCTTCATGGGCTTGGCAATCTGTTCACCAGTCACTTCATCCTTCACCCTGCATCTCATTCATCTTTGATTTGCAATGGAGTAAGATATGAGACCATACTCATAGGTGTAGCTCTTGGGGCCAATGCTGTGGAAGCTGGTCATGATGGCAGTTGGCCGCATGTCCTTGATCTCATCCTTGAGGTCACCCAGGCAGGAGGAGGTTGGTGGTGGCGGCTTGTGAGGTGGCAGAAGGAGGATGACACTGTCTGTGTCAAAGTAGACCACCTCCTCCTGGTAGGCCTGGATCACCTTGTAGAGCTCCAGGCGGGCATAGGCAGTGGTCAGGAGGGCTGAAAATCTACCTCTATAGAAAATGGATTCTATAGAGAAATGGATTGAGGAACCCAGAATGATGTTGCCATTGCGCCCAGCCAGGTTCTTCTTGGGTTTGTGCTGGACTCGCAGGAGCTCATCTCCCATCATGAGACGTATGGAGGTGACTTCAATCTTGGGGTCATTCTCCAGCTTGTTCAGCTCCTCAATGTCAGTGGTGAAGATGGTGGAGACCACATCCTCGCGCTTGCCCAGGTAGCCCCAGCTAAAACCACATGTTTTGTACAAAGGGTAGAAGAAAAAGAGAGAAAAAGATGGAGTACATGTTGTTGAGGGAGAACTTGGCCAGGGCCCTGATGGCTGAGTTGGTAGTGCTTCCGCCTCTGATCTTCCCTGCTGCTCACTGCGAAGCCACTCCCTTGCCTGTCATAAGGGACCTGTTCCTGGTTGTTCAGGGGTTGCTTAGCAACTGCGTATCTCCCAGCAGTGAGCAGCACACAGGGTTGATCTACCCTAGTCTACCAGCAACTGAGGAGCCTCCAGGGGATGAAACACTCCCCCTCTGTCTTCTTTTTGCTTTTTTATTTTTCTTCTTCTGTTGATGTGCAGGTCCCAGCCCTTGGACCATTTCCCTCTTGGGTTACTGTAGTCTGTCTCAGCACAGGTCGTAGACCTTCTTGATCTTGTAGCCCAGCTCCACTGCCAGCTTCAGCTCCCCAGTGAAGTAGGTGGCCTTGCGGATGAGTCGGGTGCGGTCCTTGTGCTTGCAGGGTCCAGGCTTGAACTTGCTGGCAGTCTTGGGATTGGTGGCCTTGCGAGCGCAGTGGGAGCAGAGGTGGAAGATGAGCTTCTGGTTGATGGTCTCCCCAAGGACTGGATGCAGCAGGTCCTGTGGTGGCAGGATGTCCACCTTCCAGAGGCCAAAGGCATCCTCCTCCAGTGCTGGGGCCTTGAAGTCCTGGATCTGGCTGCCAATGTAGATGTCTGGCTTGCCCAGTGGCCACTCCTCGCCATGGCTGGAGAAGTTGATGCTGGGGTAGAGGCTGGTGAAGTCATAGTAGGCCAGGCTCCAGCCCTCTGGGACCTCCTTGATGCAGTGCTTGATGGCGTTGGTCCTTGCTCCCTTGAAGGCATCCTGGGGCTTGAGGCGTTCCTCTGTGCTGAGCCAGGCCTTGCTGAAGCGATGATAGAAGTCCTGGGCCCAGGCTGCCTCCTCCTCCTTCTCCTCCTCCTCCTCCTCCTCCAGGTCAGATCCTGTAGTTCCTTGCAGATAGATACATCAATACCAGAAGAAGTGGTGGGAACCTTCACTACTGCTGCTGGAGCTTGGAGCTTGGCTGACCATCTCCATGAAGCTGTGGCTCCAGATTGAGTGGAAATGGAAGGGTCCATAGGGGCTGTCTGGATTCTGTCCCAGCGCCTTCAGGAACTTGTCCTCCTTCTTGGTGTTCTCGCGGTGGAGCTTGCGCTGCAGTTTGAAGGTGTCACTCCAGCTGGCCTTGTCCTTGATGCACTTGCAGCCATGCCAGTAGCAACCTTGCATTATGCTATACTTTCACAAGACCAAGTGAGAAAGGTGACTGAAAGGGGTGACCATGGTATTGGAGGATGTGCTGGGTGCCATCTTGCTCCAGGACATAGCCATCCACATGGATGCCTGCAATGCAGACCTCATAGCCACTCCTAGCATGACACAGCTCCAGACGCCTCCGTCCAGCCGATCGAGATCTTTACTTCCAGCTGGTGGCCAAGGGTTCTCGTTGGCCACTGCGAAAGACCCGGACTTCCCAGCTGATACTGGAGTACGCAAAGGCCGCCTACCGCCGCCAGAAGTGTCCCAGACTTCCATCTGCAGTCGTCAGCTGTTCAGGCCTCCTGCCTGAGACGGGAGACTGTCGGAGCCTTCAACCAGCTGCGCCGGCCTCTCACGCCTCCAACCTACTACTGGAAACTGATCGGAGGCGAGTGAGTGCAGATGCCACTTCGAACAGCAAAGAAGCCCTCGGAGTGCCACCCCCCCCCCCCAGTCCTCAGGGTCTCCCTCGACGCCCTCTCGGACTGATTGAGCTGAGACCAGCTACCTCGGGTGGAAGACATACAGCTACTGCCCAACTCCTGTTCAGCTGCTACCAGCCGTTCAGGACTCCTACCGCCGCAGCCAGTGACGTAGGCTTTCTACTCATAGGCAATGAGTAGCCGAAGTCCTTCACCGGACACTGCCGAAGGCCCGCGCCTCCCAAACAGTGTCGGAGGATGTAAGATCTACTACTGCCGCCAGAGGAGGCTCCAGACCTTCCGCCACTGCTGTTGGCGGTTCAAGGCCTCCCGCCCAAGACTGGAGACCGCCAGAGCCTTACTGCAGCTACGCTGACCGTTCCTGTCCCCAACCTATGGCGGGAGACTGGCAGGAGGCGACTGAGACCAGATGTCACCCAAGCAATACGAAGTCGTCAGAGTGCAGCTTCCGCCACTCCTTAGGATCGCCCTCGTCCTCCTTAGGAGCGAAGCTGCACTGGAACTTCTCCCACTGAAGAATGGCATCTGGAGGGGAGAGGAGAGCATGGAGGGATGCCAGTCATCTACTCTATTGACAGACGCCTCCACGGCTAAGGAACTAGTCTGAGCCTCAAGGCCCCCACTAGTTCTCACCCTTGTGCAGACGTCTCAGTGAGTGAGAAGGAAGGCTTCCAGTCGCTATTGTCAGCGATTCAGGTTTCACACCAGATGACCCTGCGAATAGGAAGAAGTCATCTGAGTGCAACCTCCGTTCGTCCTCAGGGGTTGTTCTAGATAATCCTCACGAACGAACGAACGGCACTGGACCTGCATCTGCTAAAAGTGATATTTGGGACAGGAACGAGGAGGCATGGATGGGTGCCGATCATCAGCTCTCCTGATAGAGGCCTCAATGGCGAAGGAACCAGACTGAGCCTCAATGAGCTCACCAGTTCCCGCCGCCTTGGCCTACCACCTTCTCAACCTCGGCTGGGATGTGGAGACCAAGAACAGATGCCACTTCGACCAGCGAGGAAGTCTCCTGAGTATGCGCTGGACCTTCTCCTGCCAAGAAGTGTCATCTCAACACGAATGGAGAGGCCTGGATGAGTGCGGATCATCTGCTCCGCTGACAGATGTCTCAACGGCTAAGGAACTAGGATGGGCATCAAGGACCTCACTAGTTCCTACCTTCACGTTGACATCTCAGCAAGCTAGAAGAGTACGTTGATATCTTCTTGTCTCTGATGGATGGTGCTGCTGGGAAGTGCGACTGCAACTCTTACCACTGAGTTGCAGACAGCATCGACTAGGTCTACCCCTCCCAGACTCCTACACCAGCATCACCCAGCACCAGCAAGCCGGAAACAAGACCGCACACGGTAGCGGATTGTTAGACAGCTGCTACTGCGACATGTTCAGCGAACCTCAGAGCAGATGGAACTATCTGGACAACATCAATCGCAACAGCATCTCTTCTGCTCCTCCCTAGGGCTCCGAGGCTCGCAAAATTGGTGGTGGGACGGACTCTCAACCTCATCCCTGCAGTCTCTCACTCGCTGACTGCCAACCTTCAAGCTCACAACCTAGGAGCCAAGCGGGAGCGCAACCTGGTCATCCTTCTACTCTGGCCACGGATGTTGATGTAACTTCCGTGGCTTCTGTGGACGGCTATGCCTCTAACCTGCACAACTCCAACTCCCATCCCACGATAACACCGCTCCCCTGGACAGCCGCTGGACACCACAAATCCCTATAGCGCGGGATGGACGCTAGGACTTCCAGAAGTTGTAGACACGGCACTGGTGGCTTCAAGAAGACTTCGGACAGCCTCGCTACCCAATTCGGCGCCCTCTACCGAATGGAATCCATGCCACCTTGCCCGGCGGGAGGATATAGGGTACCCCGTCTGACGACAAAAGCCCACGTTGCCATTCATCAGTGGCGAAGACCGCGGGTATCCAAACATTGCGAAGCAAGGAGCCTTGGATACGCTTTGCTCCGCATCATGGCAAGCTAGACATCCTAGAAGGAGCCCACCGTAACTATCGCTACCTCTCGTTCACTTCAACAGCCAGGCCACCGACGCACCCGTAGCTCTGTTGCCCACAGCTGCCGCTTGGCCTTCCACTCCAGGACAAGAACAGCGACGTGCAGCTCAACCTCTTCAAAACTACCACCTTCTGACGAAGGCCCTGATAGCTCCTCAGACGCTACACACCTTTCCCTCAGTAAGGGATCGGGCGTGGACCCTGCCAAAGAGAACCTGGCCACTGTCCACTAAGGTCGGCTCAGACATTGACAGATTCCATTGCCAACGTTGTGCATCCCAGCCCCAACCACATCACAATCTGGCGTTGGACCTAATGACCCGAGACAACACAGGAGCGTACTGCATCGTCGGGACACCTACGACCTGGATGTTTGGACAGCTACAGTGCCCCGGCTGTCAGGACCCGCTGATGCCTAGCCACCAGTGTCGCCAGGCCATCTACGTCACTTGGTTCTATCTCGACGCCAGGTCGTCTACGATGTACAAACCACCATCACTCCCTGTCCTCTAAGACGCGTGGCCTCCACCAAGGAAGCGCAAAGAACAGCTTCTCCGAAAGAACAGGGAGGAGGAAAGGGTGAACTGACGATACTCCATTTGGTCAAGGCAAGATGGAGGAACCAGAGCTCCATCACCCGAAGGACCCGCTGTTTCACGACCAGACACCATAGTGGAGGCAGCGGACGCCTTCCGGTCAAATGAGACAGGCGGACAGACTGGAATACAACCGGCTCTGCTTCTCATCACAGCGAGGGAAAACCCAGAGTACGAGAGAGGAACACGTAGAGGGAAGAAGCTCTTAGCAAGTAGGAAGCCACCCTTATCCGGAAGATGGGCTGCCTTTGTGCCGAGGATTCAGAAGACGTCACGATGGAAAGGGGAGGGGTGAGGACCTCAACCTTGAGAGCCTGTAGATCACGACCCTCCGCTGTAATCATCAGAGACTACGACATCAATGCCTCGCGCAGAGACCACGAGAGCCCCTCCCACCATAACATCAGCCATGCAAATGACAAGCGACGAGGCTGGACTAGGAGCAGAGTGGGACTGGAAGCTCAGCAAGGTCTCACCTGTGGGCCTCCTTCCACCATCACCTCTCCAGGGCTTCACTCGCGCATCGCGACCTCCAAGTTGACCAGAAGATCTAAGGTAGAGCCTGATTGTAGCTGGAAAACTAAACACGGGCTAGTGGGCCATTACACCTGCTACACCGGATCTCTACCACACAACTCTCATGTCCGCGATCCTAGCTTCTGCCGTCACCATCTGCCACCAATGCCTCGAGTTCGTCCAGCCAGCTGACAGAGTCCGATGTAGCTACTGTCCACGACACTACTGCCTGGCCTGTGTTCAGGAGGAACTAGGACCCATCCTCGGACCGTCAGATGCCGGATTTCTCATGATAGTCTGTCAACGGCTGTTGGAGAACGAACTGACAGTCTACCACTGCCTGACGTGCGTCCACGCCAAAGACATCTCCTGGTGTTCTCTCGTGGATCAACTAGTGGCACAGGGAGTCTTCCATCCGGCGATAGTGGGCAACCTCCTCATTCACAACGACAAGAGCAAGGAACTCACGAAGTTCCTGGAATTGTGCGACGTCATCTACCGCGAGGCTAGTGTGCTCCTCGAGGTCGCCAAGGTGGGCCCAAGAGCAACGAAGGACCACGGATCGCTCACCACCGCTGAGGACGATCTCATGGGAAGAGACAACGCTGACGAGCCACCTTGGATGGAAGTGCCGAGCTTCCAGCCCAAGGAATACACCAACCTGGCACATGTGGTGTTGGCCATCATTCTGCTCGAGAACCAGCTGGGAAGACTTCCTCCGGCCGATCGCCGCCGACCACTACTCCAACGTCATTACCGGAAGCTTTGTTTCAACCGGAGACAGCTCCTGGCTATGGCGGGAACAGCAGAGGAGGCCGACGCCGTAACAGCCCTCCTCTCCTTGTCCGGGACCCAGACGGAACAGAAGGAACAAGATCAGCCGTTGATGCTGACGCCGATCGCGACGTCACCATCACTTGACAAACTGCCCAATGAAATCCTGGAACTGATCCTACAACGTCTCGATGGACACAGTTTTGCCGGGGCTCGGCTAGTGTGTAGCAAATGGCATCGATTGGTGGATCAAGCACCTGGGGAGGCCCTGCCCAAGGTCCACTTCCGTTCACTGATGGTGACGGCACAGAACGGGCTAGAGATCAAGCTGGAGAAATTCACTGATGAGGCCATTCCGGGGGACGCAGACGACGATGAACCACCCTTCAAGTCACTTCGCCTCGACCCACAACCGAACGGAATAAGACGAATCAAGAAACAGAACAGAGCGAGTCTGACAAGGAGCACCGTCGGCACCACACTCAAGCTTACGGATCGGATGACGAATGAGGAGATGCCACATCTTGCGAACTACTTCCGACACATCTCCACGGACAAACTGGTGCTGCAGAGTCTGAGCGGCAAGGGTTTGATGACGATGCTGCTGATCTTCAAGAGGATGTGCTTGGACAACAAAGCGATCGTCCTCGACTTCTGCGACTTCAAGGATGTCCCCAAACACATGGTCTTCAACTTCCTCAAACCCCGCCGCAACAGATTGACGGAAGTGCAACTCTCTTCCTGTCGCCATATGGGCACCTCTTTCTCTCCCGACGAGTTCTGGGTGGCGATTGGCGACCTCACCGGCTCACTGCCCACCGTCCGACTCAAGGACCACTATGCCAGTTCTCCCTGGTTGGACCAACTAGCGAACGGGATTCTGAGCCTTCCACGTCCACCGTGGATGCTGGAATTGGACGGAGTCAATCCCGCTCGGGAGGCAGTCTATCAGCGAGTGCTTGATTGGCTAGAAGAAGACGCAAGGATGGGGCCAGTGTGGGTGGAAGAGAGACGGAAGAGAGGAAGGGGAGCTGGACCGTCCGGCTCCCAGGCGACCGGGGTTCATCCACCAGCATCTAGTGGGAACTCCAGTGGCCAATTGAGTTCACGAGCCACCGCCGGCCAGGCTGATGGACAGAGTCGAGGAGGTGACTTATCCTCGTCTACAGCGCCGAAAGAACCAGAGAAGGCAGCGCGAAGGGACTTCGTCATCAAGATAGACAACTGCTGTGGCATCCGCCTGCACTGATTCAGATTCCAGATCTGGACCTACGTCCTACAGCCCCGTGGCATGAACGTCGCGATCGAGAAGCATAAGATACTGGAGCGCTGCTTTGATGGTCAAAACCGCTATTCGACGCATCGGGAGCGATTGGTGTTTAACAGACCAGATGGAGCCCGCCTCTCCCTCTACCTACAGAACTGACCCTTCACCACCACCGCTCTCAACCATCATTCCGCTCCTTCACTCTCGCCTTGGGACGTCATCCTCCTTCCTAACCGCAAGAACGCAACTGCTGTCCTCGCTCAACTCACATCTCTGGACTTGGCATTATCCCTACTCCGGCTCGCCGAATGATGATTTTCTTCCTGTCCCCCGTAGTAGTACTATGCTTGTAGCTTAGATCCGAGGCCCCGTTCCTCTGCCTGCCCTAGCCAATGGTGTGATCACTACTGCCCTTCCTGGCCGCCCCGCGGGTGCGCTGTGACGTTTCCCAAGCCGGTTTCGTCGGCCTATGTCGATGAGGCGGGCGGAAGGGAGGCCGGGATCAGTCTGTATATTTTCCCCGAGATGCCCTAACCTGTTTCCGCTCTGCGGCCCTTCCCTTCCGGTGACGATGAAAGAGAATCTGGCTAAGTTACTGCTGTATTACACCACAATTTTATTACCTTTCAGGGAAAAAAAAGTTTGTCAAAATCCGTTGAGAAATGAGCCTTTTACGCATAACCCAATTTTCCACCCTTCTTCCCCAAAAAGAATGTTTCAAATGCTCGGAAACCGTTCCCCCCCCCCGACCTCCCTAAAAAACCATACCCTTCCGGGAAAAAAGTTTTTCCAATCCGTGAGGAATCCCCCAGGACAGCATTTCCAGAAACACATACATATATATATCATATATACATATATATGAGGACAAAAGTTGATAACCTTTATAGGACCCCGCGGAGCCGGCCTTCGGGCCGCTCCGCGGTCAAAAATCATAAAAATAAGATATCACGAATCAATGAAATCCAAGTATCCTTGCAAGATACATAACCCAAGGGCTTTGTATTCTGCACCTAAAGACCAGATTTCAGGACGGTGTAAATTAGGTCGTTTGTCCTTTAAAACTGATAAGTCTCTAGCTAAATATCACAACATAAATTTTTGAAAGAAAAAAATTCTACCCTAAATGTGATCTTTCTTTTGTCAGAGATAGAATGCACCCAAGAATGGCCCAAGTGGCATGTGCTTTCTGAAGCCTATATGTTATGGCTGGGAATGGCCGAATTCTCAACGGATTTTGACAATCATCTTTATTCCTGGAAATTAAAACGTGCTGTTTGAATCATAGAGGGGTGCATCCGGTCTCGGTGCTCATATACCGCCAATATGCCTCCCTCAAGCGCGCCCTCAGCTCTGGCCTCCCCTTGCCCCCTGCCGCTTCCAACCAGACAAGCGCACAAAGTCCCCCACCCTGCTTTCAACCTCAACTCACCTGTGACACCCCCTCACCACCAATCCCATGCTCACTTGCTTCTCCTGAAGGATAGGACCGGATACACTTCCACTGCTGCCATATCTTCTTCCCCTGCCTATTTTCAAACCTTCAAGGTCGGCAGCATCTTGAGCCCCCTCCCCGGGGCGGCGTGGGCCCAGGCCCTCTGTCTCCACTGGGTCAGGGGGGCTCTGGAGAGCGGAGGGGCGGTTTCACTGTGGTGACCACGAACCTGGCGGAGACCTACATGACAGAGTGTTTGAGATGCTCACATGTGACAAAATCTTCTCTATGCATCTCTTCATCATTCTTCTCCTTTGTTGGAGTGGGCCGTGAGGTCCCTCCTTCTTTTCTCAGATAAACTCTGAGCCCCCGAAAAAAATGATATATATCAGGTGTGTCTTCCAAAAGTTGACAAAATTTAATTCACAATATCCCAGGCACATTAAAAGCTAGAGAGTTCGAAGTCTTACTGAAAATATGCTCAGTCATCAATGTAGACCTATGTTGGAGAAGATCGTGCTTGAGGTGTCCTCCTATCATACCAGTTCTTATGAAGAATATGTGAGACATAGCGCTGGGCTTTTAGATTTGGGCTTATAACTTTTGCATTCCGCATCTCTGCCAATTGATCATTAAATGTTATTGTTTGAAGTGCAATGGTTTTGATGACAAACCCCTGATTGAGTTTGAAACTCTTTGTTTAAATCCAATGCAACATAATTTGCTCATTTTACATTTCCTGCCTCATTCTGCAAACAATGCTGTTAAATTAAGCAAACTATTGTAAGAACATGTTGCTCTAATATCATTTTCCAAAAATCATCAATCGTGCCTTCCATTGGGTTTTGAGTGCAAATATATTCCTTTGACCCATAAAAGACCTATAAAACCTTTGACCTATAAACCCTTTGACCCTTTGACCCATTAGCATGGATATAGTCTGAAGCTTCTCCAATTTCACTGACTAAAAGTTCCTCTAGTTTTACACGACTACTGTCATGACACCCAACATCCATGTACCGAAGTGCATGCACCGAGTAATATGCTAAGTGGAAGACTAGCCTGCTTTCCTAAATTTTCTCACCAATTTTGTTTACTTTTTCTTTTATTCAAGTCTTCTTCTTCCACTCAGTAACTAGGCATATCAAGTTTACCCACTCAAAAAAGTGCCTCCACCTAAAAATGAAATTCTCCTGTGTGCTAATAGATACAAGTATGCTGCCATTCAGGATTCTAAAAAAGCTTTTTGGAGAAGGCGCATACTAAATGATCTTTCAAATGGAGCTTCCTGAGTCTCGCTATTATGTTTCAAAGATGCGTAAACTTTTAGGATGAACACCCTGTAAGCCTCCCTTCAGTATACCGTGAGGGGGGTGATTTATGCGTGCACCTAATTCAATCAATTATAACTCAAGAGCTATTCAATATTTTTCAATGAAAATTTATGACACGTTACCACTAATTGTCCTCTACATTGTGTTAAATTTTTGTGCTAAACGGATTCCTTGTCGTCTGTTTATGACAATTTTTCTAACATGAGTCCTTTTACTGCTGCCCACTTTGCAGAACAAACCTTTTATGGGAAAATAATTTGAATATGTTGATGATTTTGACTATCCCTCAATCTTAAAGCATCAAAAAAATGACCAAAACGTATTTGGCGTTATTTGTTTGATATAGGTGGTGATATTTCCTTTTAATAAGAAAAAAGTCAATTTTATAGGTCAAGATTAATCATTACGGACAATGCTGTGCAGTACGATGACTCATGTTAGCAAAATGTCATAAATCGACGACATTGAATCCGTTTGGCACAACAATTTAACACAATGTAGTGGACATATAGAAGCAACTTGTGATAAATTTTCGTCAAAAAATATTGAGTAGTTTTTGAGTTGTAGTTGATTGAATAAGGTGTACGCATAAAGCACCCCCCCACGGTCCCAATCAATTTCATCAATAAACAAGAATAAAGTATTGAAATGATCAAAACAGTGTATAAAGTATTGAAATTTTCCCATCAGTGTCTATAAGTAGTTTAGCACCGTAATATTTGCTTACATTCTGGGTTTTATATACATTTTAATATTTTAAGCAGCCAATTTAGCAAACAAGAAAGTTAACAAAATGGAGTGAAATACAGAAAAAAATGGGACAACACAAAATTATCTATTAAACAAATGCCTGCCTTAAATTAATAAGCTCATAAAATGGGCGTACTGTGTAATAAGATGTGAATGCAACAACTAGGCCAAAAAATATGGAACATGGTAATGCGGGTAAAGGTTTATGGCGCCATGCGAGATAAAACAATGTGCAACATAAACCCACTAGTATTGAGACGAATACTGATATAGTGCTCAGCCAATCAATTTCTTCATCCTTATTTCCAGATAGCAATCTGCCAAGCCCTGCGCATTTCACAACTAACACACTGTAGAACACAAAATCGCCAAGACCCAATCGAGCAGATTGTGTTTCTGTCAAATCTTCTTCTACATCACTAAGCTGGGATGGAGCATTGTTGGATATATTTGATTCCATTTTACAGTGATTAAGTTTAACTTCGAAGTTAGTGGCTTGGTTTGGTTTGGACGACCATGCCATTGTTGTATAAAGCATGCCTTTAGTGAAATCAGAGTCCTTTTTGCCTTGTACTTCACGTTCTTTGGCTTTTTCTACTAGTAACCGAAGAGGTCCACATGGAGCACAGACAGCAAAAATATCCCATATTGCAAGAAAGCCTAATATTATCCATGTAGCATAGGCCTTAAGTGTTAATGCCAACATTACACCAACAATAGAACAACCAATCACAATTACACCTTGTTGCAGTTTAATGGGAGCCTTCCAAAAAATAGCTAATGGACCTAATACCCCAAAGTTCAATGACCATAATAGCATGATAGGCCAGTTCCACAATGTTGAGTTCCATGCTCGAAATAGTCGAGCAATTGTTAGATTTCCTACAAAAATAAATATTCCAAGAGACATAGTTGAAGCCATTATGATTGATAAAAGTTTTGTGCAGTTGTAGATGTATAGTGCTACTACTATTGTGGTCATGATAATGATAAGGAATATAAATATTAACGCATTCACCAATGCATCACCAATGTCACTGCCGACTGTAATATCACCGAAGAGTACAGATCCTCCTTTTCCAAATGGTGTTATTTCTGAGGTTATGAGTCTGTATGTTTGCACTAAATCTCGTTCAGCATGAATTGTCTCAGTGATAAAAAGTGAAAGAATCATGGTAATTGATACTGGGATAAACAGCAAAATAACGTGATGTGATCCAAATTTAAGTTCAACTTTTTCTTGCTCCATTTTTGATTCACTGAATTTTTTAGTTGATGTCTCAAGAGCAAGATCTGTGCTTTCCTGGCATTTTGCTTTAACAGGTGGGTCAACGTCTTCATTCTGATGCGAAATATTTTGACTGTTTAAAGATTGTTTGGCTAAAATTAGCGGCCTGCTTGGGTGATTTTTCAAATTTTGCATGTTTTCGTTTTTGATGAAAAAATGTGATGAGCCTTCCATGTAAACAGTTTCATCTTCTAGATCGTGTACTCCATTTCTATGGATTTGGTTGCTGTTAGAATAGTAACCTTTGTTGAGAGGTGGGTACATATTTGAGCATTCTGAATTGATGGAGGGCTGGTTTATGAACATCACTGGATTTTTGTTACTTTTCTGTGCATTAAACATCTTATTCTATTATTTGTTAGGTTTCTGACATTGCATAGATTTGAAACTATTACTCGTTTCTGAAATTATAAATTTATTAATTTCTTGTTTTTTCCCTATTGTTTGTTGGTAGAAATAACATAGCTTAGAAATAGCTCATTTTCTGTGCTGCCGCTCTTTATGATTTACAGGTAATGGTATTCATGCACCAAACAAGACTAACTCCAAATGTTTGTGGAATTAGCAGTTAAAATATTGAGAATTACACTGGTCATAATGGATATTTTGCTCACAAGTCACAATTCTAACTGCGCTTATTTCAATTCACTGCATGTCAATTAATTTTAGGCATATATATTAATTACGTAAAGGTTTAGGTTCAACCGTGAAAATACCAAAAACAAGTATAAAGTTGCAAAGCGCAATGGTGACCGCGAAGTGCTTTGGGTTAATGAAAAAGTAAAATATGGCATTCTGGATTGCGTTTTGGAAGCCGGGACTAGTTTAACCAGAAGAAAGTATCACATTGTGAGCATGATGCGTTTTGAAATTTGCAAATCGGCTTAGTAGTTCTCGATATCTGGAAGGAGAGTTTTGTGCATTCTTACACAAACACCTATCTCGCTCCAAACAACACCCCTTTATATGGGTGGGTAACAAGTTTACATATAACAGCTTGAGCCGCATGGAAGGCCGAAATATCCCAGGCCGAGGCTTAGGTCACTAATATGTCCTTATTTCGCCGATGAAGTGGCTGGGCCTGGCTGGGCAGCTCGATTACGACGCCTAGCCCCCCCCCCAAGACACAATTTCACCTATTTTCACCTAGTTTCACTGCTGAGCCATATCAACTAGGGGACGAGTTAGCGCAGGGTGTGTCTGGTAGGTGAAATCTTGGGGGGAAATCTTCATGGGGGGCTTTCATGGGGGGAAACGTTCATGGGAGGGGGTCCTCCCCATGGTTGGCCGGTACCCCTCCATGGGGGGGTCCCATGGGGGGCACACCAGGTGTCAGACACATATCCTTGATTTACTATGTAAAACACAAGGATTTTCCAAAGGGGGCAGAAAATACGT
>JASANA010011217.1:0-10683 GCA_030248095.1 Ptycholaimellus sp. GST1_10
ACGTATTGCTGAGGGAGAAGGTTTGCAGGTGATTGTCAGTGTCCATCTGTACGCTGACCAAGCTGCACCGGCTGGAGGAGTTCTGGGTATTGCCGGTGCTCTGCAGGGTGTGCTTGGGGACGTAGATGGAGGAGGGTGGGAGGCTTGTGGAGGACTGATGGCGTCCATTGATGCACTGTCCAAGCAGCACCAGTCGGAGCAGTTCTGGTTCTCAGAGATGACCAACTGGTCATGCTTGGCGGAGAAGAGTGCACTTTTGGCCAATCTTGGCCTGCTTAGGTGATGAAGGGGGGTTGAGGGGTAGAAGGAGGGTGCCATGAAGACTTGCAATGCGCTGGCGGTAAGAAAGATGATGTTCTTGTAGCGGCAATAGAAGAAGCTGGTCTTCAGCACCGTCCCTGTGATGTGTAAGGAGAAGACTTGAAGATGGCATTGGCGCATTTGATGCAGTTGCTGGCCATCTGTCTGTAGCCATGCTAGGCCTTCGCAAGTTGGCTGGTATTGTTGTGCAGGTTCCGGCTCAGGGTACTCTTCTATCTTGCCCGGCAGCGACAGTAGAGGCTGAGGGGGGTTAGGGGGATGGATTGAGGCGGATGCATATATCGGAGGCACGGTAGGCAAGCTTGCGAGGCTGGCAAGGCTTGGACTCCTGGTGCAAGTGAGGCTTGGGCAGGAGGGCAAGAGGGCTGCCGGCCGTGCTAATTGGCATTGGCATCGAAGAATGATGAGGGCCTTTCAAGGGGGTAGGGAGAAAGTAATACTTTCTGTTCACTTCTGACAATGGTGAAGGTTGGGCAGTTTTAAGAGTTGCGCTAAAGTTACACAGCTTGGGATGACAGTCTATTCAATGTGCCACAGCTCAGGATTAAAGGTGCACATGGGACTTGGGTTTACGCTGCTATAAATTTAACACAGCTCGGGATGACAGTGGCCAATTTGCTTGGGTTTACAGTGCCGGACAAGTTGCTCAGGTTGATGGCTACAATGAACTTTATGCAGCTTGGACAATGGTGGGCAAATTGCCCCGGGTTGACAGTGGCGATGAATCGATGCAGCTTGGGATGACACTGGGCAAATTGTTTGGGATGATGGCTGCGTGGATGACTCAGGTTGTAGGTTGCGAAAAGGAACGCAGCTCGGGATGACAACCAGGTCATGATTGATGCAGCTCAGGATTACAGGTGTGGCTGAGTTTGAGAGGCGGGGTGGCAATGGGCTGCCAGTGCAGTGTGCTCTCTAAGTTGGCCACTCCAAAAAGGCGTAGAAGAGTTGCATAGACTTTAGGTTTTTATCAAAACTCTCACCCTTTTGGAGGCCAAGTACACCACCGACCTCTTACTGATGGGCATAGTAATGAGGAGGGTGATAGTGGAGGCCATTGGTGGGATTGGAAAGGACATCTTCCTGGGGGCAGAGCTCCATGGCGCTGTACACATTCATGCAGTTGCAGAAGTCGAAGACGGCAAAGATGCAAAGATGCAAAGATGCTGAACAAAGAAGCTGCAGTAGAAGTCGTCCAGCATGCCATACTGGTCACATTCCACGGTGTTCAGGACACAGTTGTTGCTGTGCAAGAAGCCATAGTGAAAGCAGCGCTAGTCATCCAGGAAGTTATGCTGTCTTCAAAGATGGGCAGAAGGCAGAGGGCAAAGGTCTTGAGTGGAGCCTTTGTGGCCAGCGTTGATTGTCGGAGTGTATGCAGGGGTCGGAGGCCTTTAATGTGTTGCGCTCGCAGTTGACGCTGTCCATGAAGCAGTCCTTCTGGCCGGTGGTGAGCAGGCTGGGGTTGCAGATGGCTGGCAAGCTGCAGAAGTCACAGTGGACAAAATCCATGGGACAGGGCTTGCTGAAATTGTTGACAACCAGGGAAGAACAGAGACCAATTCTGAATCAGTTTTGCCCAGTTTCTAGTTCAAAGATTTATGTAATCATAAGAGATTCGTAAATCTAGACTGGCAGTATCAAAATACAGTGGCCGATTCTGAATCGGGCTGGTCCTTTCTCCAGCAGTGCTCAAAAGTTTACAGAATCTCAAAGGATTTTGTAAATGGGCATTGGCCGGCGATGAGTGCAGCAGGCAACAGTGAGTTTTGAAAACTGACCAGAGCCAATTTTTGACTCTAGCAGCAAAGGCAAAAATTTTGCTGGTTGGCTGGCAGCTGCAGGAAGTTTCAGAATCTGTTCAAGGATAATGAATTTTCCGTTGACAGTGCTTGTGGAGACGGCATGAAAAGAAACTTTGCAGTTAATTTTTGATGCCCAAGTGGCGATGTCATTTCTTGTCTTGATCGCTGGTGAGAAATGATTTCACAAAATCCATACAGATAGAGTGAAATCATAGGAGGCATGCTTGATTCGAAAAGGAACTTTTCAGTTTGTTTTCGATCCCTTTGCAGTGAAGTTGGTGGCAATGATGTTGATTGACGTCATTGATGACATGAAGAGTTTCACAAAATCTGTTCAAGTATAGTGTGAAACTTGGAGCTGCGATGTTGCTGGTGAAGAGCGGATATTGAAAATAGACTCAAAGTCAATTTTCTATTCCTTGCAGCATAGTCACAGAAGACGTTGAATCAAAATTCACAAAGCCGGCCATGGCTGAGTGAATCTCTGTCGCTGCTGCAGGTGAGCTTGTCTGGCAGTGAAGCGAAAGGCAGTCGATTGCTGGCTGGTTTTGGTTCGCTGTCCTGTCGCAGTAGATTGGTGACTTTGAGCATTTGGACTTGAATGCCATCGTTAGAAGGCAGCAAGATTAGTCCGTAGTCTGTAGGTGGCAAGATTAGTCCGTAGTCTCTTTAGTCCATAGTCACCAAGGAAGGGGAAAGGTAGGGCGACAGGAGGGGCATATAGACAAGACTGGGCTGAACTCTCTTCCATCTGCCTCATCGGCTCAAGGTCAACGAAACCAGCTAGCGATATGCCACAGCTGCATTGTGAATTATTAATTTGCAAAAAAATTATTTATGATCAATGTAGAAATAAATTGAAACAGAACTTAGTTGAAATTGATAGTAATACTGCATCAAGAACACAGTCATACCTGTTCCCATCAGTCAGTCATCTAAATATATACACTGCCCAACTACTTTAACATGTTGTCCCCAAAGTCTTCCATTTCGGATAATCCCTATGGTGCATTGTGGATTATTAATTTGCAAAACACTTATTTATAATCAATGTAGAAATAAATTAAAACAGAACTTTGTTGAAATTGATAGTAATACTGCATCAAGAACACAGTCACACCTGTTCCCATCAGTCAGTCATCTACATATATACACTGCCCAACTGCTTTAACATGTTGTCTCCAAAGTCTTACATTTCGGATAATCCCTATGCTGCATTGTGGATTATTAATTTGCAAAACAATTATTTATAATCAATGTGCAAACAATTGAAAACAGAACCTTGTCAAAATTGATAGTAATACTGCATCAAGAACACAGTTACTCCTGTTCTCATCAGTCAATCATCTACAGTTTTAAACTCCCAGGTGATGTAACATGATGTCCCCAAAGTCTTAGTTTTTTGTTCACAATTTATATAAAGCGCTTGTTAATCTGTGCGCAGTTTTGAAATTGATTTTGAAACCACTGGCCACTAAGTGGCAAACTTTCGGGCTGTGAATAAATATAACCGAATCGATGGATATGCGCTTCGCGGACTTATGCGCAAATGATTTTAAACCTTTATAATTCTAGATCTACTCATTATTTTTTCATGAAAATTAGAGAAAAGATGCTTCCAGCTGTCCACTATTTTGTGTTAAATTTATGTGCTAAAATATTCTTAACTCATGGTTTTATGACACATTTTGTAACACCTGTCACTGTCACCTTAACCTGTAACACCTCTCACCTGTCACATTTGTTGTGTAGGGTGATTTTTTGTTGCAAAATGATGGGTTTTTCCTAAATATTTGCGTTTTATCAAAATTAAATCATCAAAAGATTTTCAATAAATGCCTGGCTGATTCCATGTCCTTAAATAGATGCAGAAATATGCTAGAACTATAAACTATTCTTGCTTTTTTCAAAAATCAAATATTTTGTGCAATGACCTTCTACGTATTAAGTCATTTTACAAAGCTTAAAATAGAACAATGAGTTTAAAATTATTTGAAGCAGAAATTTAACACAATATAATGAACACCTAGGAGCAGCTTATGATGAATTTTGGTGAAAAAATATTGAGTAGATCTAGAGCTATAACAGTTTGAAATCATTCACGCATAAATCACACCCCTCACGGTATTATACTTGTTTGACCTCTGGATGACCTAAGGTAGATTTTTGGCCCATTTCACCCTAAGTTTTCATTAACCCCGGACTTTCTTCGTATCAATCAAAGGATTTTAGATTTTCATCAAATCAATTAAACGAAAAAATCAAACGATTATTCAAACGATCAAAGAAAGCTTACGATTTGTCCACGTGGTGTACATAGGACTTGTGTCAAGATTGGCACGTCTGAGATCTTAATTTTAAAACCTATAAACTATTCATTCAAATAGAAAAAAAATAGTACATAGCTGATTTCCCAAGGATAGTGTGTTTCAAGGCCTGGAAGATAACTTCTAGTAGGCATGGACGTGTCAGTCTCTTCATCAGACAGCAGCAAACGTTTATCAAGTGGTACTTCTCGGCACATTTCCTAGAAGAGGATTGTCTTTGCTTGTTACAAATAACTTACCAAGCAGGCTGTATAGTTATTCTATTCGGGATTGGGCTGGCGCGAGGGAGCGGAGCGAGTGTCAGTGCCCAGCCCCTCTTTTCCACCCAGGTGTACGTTTTCAAGGTTAATGCAAATCATGAAATTGATAAGGATCTTGATTCTTAAAGAAAAATCCAATCGATTTTATTCTTTTTGCAATGGAAAGAGCATCTTTGAATTGACCAAATATCGTGAGAATAGTATCGGACAACAGTAAAGGGTTTGATTGACAAGATATAGGTGCAGAGGGATATTTAAAAGACCCTAATTAGATAATAAAATTATGGGACTGTGTGGTCACGTGGTTAGATTGATTGTCCCACTGAAGTGAGTTCGTAGTTTGAATCCTATTTTTGCCATTTTTCTATAAAGTTTTTATATTATATCAAAAGTGGCAAAAATATCTGGTACCATCGGCACGCCAAATGTGGGTCTCTTTACTCCCAAATATAAAACTGACCTAAGATAAAAGCCAAGGAATTAAAATTACTACTAGTGCTTCATCATCTGCTTTTTGTTTCTGGGCATGGATGGAAAGCGAAAAGCAAATGCAAAGTGAAATGCACCCAAAAGCTAAAAATAAAATGCAAATGCAGACAGACAGCAGACAGATTTGCCTATTAGTAATTTTATATTTTTTGGCTTTTTTCTAGTCTAAACCGAATTAGTCGAGTGTCCCCTACCAGGAGTAAAAGTATACGCACAATTGATGAGCTTAGCTGTGGGGCTTGCATAAAAAATAGTGGACAATAACGAAGCGAGAACCCCCAGTCTAAGCTTTTCAGTTGGGAGTTTACCTGATACTCCTGGTAAGGGAAAAGCCCTTACTCATTGTATGGGACAAGCTCCAAACACCCCAAATATAGGCGAAAATGTCTTTGGGGTAAAGTAGGCGTTAAAATCGACGCCTAGTTTTCCCCTTAGACATTTTGACGCCTAGTCCCCTCCAAATCACAAAATTCCCTTATTAGTCCTACGAACACTTTTGCTCAGACTCGCAGGGGGCGGAAAATTTCATGGAGGGAAACTTTCATGGGGCTTTTTGTTTGGGGAGAAATTTCATTGGGAAAAACTTGGTCTCAGCCGGACTATCATGATTCAAACTTGAATTCCTGAAAATAAAACGGTCACCCACTATAAAACAATGGGTATGGGTCAAACCACGTCATGCCTCGCCACGGATTCCATGCGCCCTTACCTCCGTTTAAAATAGCGTCGTGAAATGCATAACGAAATGAACCTGAAAGCTGGCAACGTCTTCGCGCATCGGAGGTCCTGTCTCCCGGTTGCAATCGTCATCGGCACCCGGAGCAGTCCGACATGTTCCACAGGCATCTCGGCAACACTTCCACATCCATCTTAACCATTCAGAGCTACGCTTTAGAGAACATAATAATCGGTTTAGCGCCCTTGGACAGCGCCTCTGGGCCAAGATGCAATTCTTTAAGCTTTTTTGAGCTTTTGAACATTTTTCATTTTATTTTCTTCTTTTTCTTTTCATGAAACGCAACTGAGCTAGCCCAAGAAGTGAAAAATGCAAAAAATTTGGCTGACACCTAGTTTCCCCCTCATGGGATTCCCCTCATGTGGCCCGCCAGAAAGTTTCCCCCCATGAAAGTTTTTCCACCCCCCAAAGATTTTATCTACTATAGTGGCTTACCTACCCTGCGCTAATGCAGCCCATATTTGATACGGCTTTACACGTAAAATAGGCGAAATTGTGTTTTGGGGGGGATTAGACGTCAAAAGTTTGGGGGGGACTTGTCGTCGATTTCGACGCCTGGTTTCCCCCCAAGACACAATTTCACCTATTTTCACCTAGTTTACCAAAGCCGTATCAACTAGGGGATGAGTAGGTAAAATCTTGGATGGAGGAAACCTTCAGGGGGGGTGACTTTCATGAGGGGGGTCCCCCCCCTTGGTTTGCCGGTACCCCTCCGTGGGGGGAGGGAAATCCCATGGGGGGAACTAGGTGTCATCCAATTACACCTGTATCTGCAATCACAGCAATTCTCACCTAAAATCTGGGGTGTAGCCGAGAAGAGAGCTGTTGGCAGGTAGCGTTTCGTTGCAAGCGCTAAGGTGGAAAGCCCAGTGAAAGCATCGGTGATCCCCCTCCTGTGGGTTGGCCAGCCTAAAACTGAAATTTTAAATAAAAATCTTGCTTCAGTACAATCCAGCCGAAATTCGTTTCGACAGAGCCAATCCCATTCCTTTGGCGGGGGCTCCTTGCAGGAAACCGTGCCTCGTTCTTGTATAGCCCCACCGTGGCTCTCCCAATTGTCGCAGGTCCCGCATTCGTCCGCACAGCAGCGTCGCATCCAGCTGATTTTAGAACACGATATTACTGCATAAGACTGTGGGAGCAAGTTTTTGCAAGAGGAATCGAATAACAAGGTAATTTTTGACCGCGATGCAAGCTCAAAGGGCCCGCTTTGCAGTATTTAATAGCTACTCATTTTTTGCCCGTTGGTATATACATCTGGTACCATCGGCAAGCCCAATGTGGATCTCTTTTCTTCAAAAATTGAAAATGACTCGAGTTAAAAGTCTAAGAAATAAAATGACTACTTTCGGAATCTGCTGCTTGGACAGTTGCATTTTTGTTTTTGGTGCCCAGTTCAGTGTCTCTTTCCAGCAGATTCCAAATTAAGTTATTTTCTTCCATTATATGCGGCCATCTGTTATGTTACGAGGCATTTTTGAACTGCCGCCCAGGACTTGGCCTGGAGGCAGTACTAAGTATTCACCCCAAAAAAGGGCGTGGGTCTATATATATATATATATATATATATGGATGTCACCATGGATTCCTCCATGGTTTCTCAACCGTTTTTGCTCATTTTTTCAGGGAATGTCAGAAATGTTGGCCGCATCAGGCCATGATTGCGGAGCTTGGCGGAAATGATTTTCTCCCGAGTTATGACCCGGAAACCTGATGTTTCAAAGCTCAAAATGTGAGTTATGGGTCATTTTTGAGATTTGGTTCTAAATTTTGGGCCCCAGTAGGTATATTTTGATGCTGAACATGAATCTGGCCATCAAATTGAATTTTTTTTGCAATTTTGCACAAATCCACCAGTCTGATGTTTCATAATCCGAAAACTGAATTTCGGGTTTCTGGTAATTTGAAATGAACCTCATACTGTGCACTATCATTCTCACCATCAAATTCCCTTTCAAACAGCGTCGGAAACATGCAAAAAGCTTCAGTAGAACCTGAGTTATGCCATTTTTGAACTGCTGCCCAGGACTTGGCCTGGAGGCAGTACTAAGTATTCACCCCAAAAAACCCCTAAGTCCCAGACCCCATATTTCAGGAAACATCAGCTGACTGGGTAGCCGTTTTCTTTCAAGTAACTGATGTGTATGTTTGACTTATGGAATCAGGCTGCGACCTTTTGTAATTTTTTTACTGAGGCAATATTGGAGAAAGGCAATATTAGGCCACCTTATAAGGGGCGGCAGTTCACCTCATGGGTTCAGCCACTTGGTGCAAATGAACCCCATGTTATACTAGTAAATCTTTGAAGAAAAGAGATCCACATTGGGCTTGCCAATGGTACCATGTATGTTTTTCCGATTGATATAGTGTAAAAAGTATATGTATAACAAGTATATGGCGCAAAGCGCAATAGGTGACCGCGGAGCGCATCCTTTATATGATACTTTGTAACTCAAAAATCAAGTCTGTGGTTTCTCAACCAATTTCAAAAGTAAGCACATATTTATAATCGACATATATGACTAGTGAACAAAAAAATCAACTCTTCTGTGCAATTCTCAAGACTTCAGGTACTACAGTGCAAAAGCCGCATATTGCAATTTTCCAACTTTATACCCAGAAAATTAATGTTTTAAATGCTTCGGGACCAGTTCCACCCCTCCAGATATTCTTAAAATTTAATTACCTCTCAAGCAAAAAAAAGTTTGTCCAAATCCATTGAGAATTCGCCATTTCTCAACATACCCCATTTTGAAAACTCTCTACCCAAAAAAGTAATGTTTCAAATGCTCCGGAAACCGGTTTCACCCCTCCAGATCTTCCTAAATTGTTATTACCTTTCAGCAAAAAAAAAAGTTTGTCCAAATCCCGTTGAGAATTGAGCCTCTGCAACATATCCCATTTTTCAACCTTTCTACCTTAAAAAGTAATGTTTCAAATGCTCCGGACAATCGCTCCCACCCCTCCAGATCTTCCTATATCATTACTTTTCAGGAATATAACGTTTGTCAAAATCCATTGAGAATTGAGCATTTTACAGCATACCCCATTTTTCAACCTTTCTACCCAAAAAGTAATGTTTCAAATGCTCAAATTCCGGGTCTATCCTCAAGATCTTCCTAAAATAGCATTACCTTTCAGGAAAAAAAAAAGTTTGTCCAAATCCGTTGAGAATTCGCCCGGTCACAGCATTTCCAGATACATATATATATATATATATATATATATATATATATATATATATATATATATATATATATATATATATATATATATATATATATATATATATATATATATATATATATATATACGCATAAGGACAAAAGTTTAGCAACCTCTATAGACTGCAGAGGGGCCCTTCGAGCCGCTCCGCGGTCAAAAAGGCAAAAAATGTTGCACAGGAGAAAGGTTCAAACCCCTTTTTCACTATATTCGGGTCAATCCATCAATTCACTTAGCCACATAGCCTCATGACTTCCAACATCTAATTAGGCTTTATGTGTTGTAAATCCGAGCCCTTCGTTAGTTAGTTGCCTAAGGCTTATATGAATTCGACCACAAACTGACAATGATAAATATTGATATATTATCAAGCTGGAAGTTTTTAGGGCTGATGCCCTGAACCCTCCCTTGAAAGCCGCTCTTTAAACCTCCCCTCCTAAGATAAACCCCCCCCTCAAGAGATGAACCCCCCCCCCCTTCAAAGGTTTAAACCCCCCCTCAAGATAATATGCACCATTTTTTTATTGCCTTAAATTACTCTCTTCTCTTACCTACATATCTCGAAGTTTAAACTCAAGGAATTTTGATATGAACATCTGTATACCTACTTTTTTTTTAGTTAGTCTATACCGGATGGGCGGGGGCGGCACGCCTACCAGGAGGAGGTTCTCCCTACAAGAGTACCATCTTCAAGAATTCCAACTGAAGGGCTTAGACGCATGCTCGTCCTCTACTAAGGTCATGACTGTGGCAGTACCTACTAGTTGAGGACTATCATGCCAAGGCCGTACCTGCCACAGTCATGACCTCGTCGAGGACGAGCATGCGTCTAAGCCCTTCAGTTGGAATCTTGAATGGTGTACTCCCTTGTAGGGGACAAGCCCCTACTCCTGGTAGGCCATGCACCTGACTAACTCAGCTTAAGGTAAGTAAGGACATATCGCCTTGAGGGTGGGTTTGAGGGTGGGTATCTCTTGAGGGGTGGGTTTATCTCTTGAGGGGGGGCGAAGCTCCTTGAGGGAGGGTTAAACCTTTGAGGGGAGGGTTAAACCTTTGAGGGGAGGGTTAAACCGTTGAGGGGAGGGTTCAGGGCATCAGCCGTTTTTAGTTCAAAATTAAAGCCAAACAGAGCCAAAGATTCTTATGTTATAACATAGGGTCAATCTGAACCGCAGCTGACAAAAGGGATTTTTAAGCCTTTGGGTGACTCCATTTCCTAGGGCACGACAGCGCCCTAGGTTATGAATGGGTGATCGAGTTTTTGGGTGGTCGCATGTCCCGAGATTCAGCGCCTTGGATATTGGATAAAACTGGACATATATACACCAGTCGAAAGCTTTTAAGGAGATCTCGAGGAGGAAAATCGTGAAATTTTGATTTTAGCCTTAGAATTTTAGAAATTTTGAAAAAACCTGAAAAAAAGTGGTAAAAAACATGACATCTCAGTTTTTGAATTGCTCTAGTTTTAGAACAAAAGCGAAATTCAAAACACATGCTAACTGAACGAAGAACGTCAACAT
>JASANA010011218.1:0-40474 GCA_030248095.1 Ptycholaimellus sp. GST1_10
CCTTGGTTGGTAGCCTTTTCTTTTTTTGGCAACGGGCAGGTGATGGAGCATGCTCCGCCAATCTGGCTAGCCACAGGTCAGGCCTGGCAAGACGGACTGCGCGTCCCGATTAAGAGGACCCTGGCTTGTTGATCTTGCTTGCAAGATCATGTCCATGCCTAATCCCCCCATCCAGCATTGCTGGCCCCGCTCTTTCTGCCCATGTCAGTGTGAACAAAATTTCAGATTAGAGAGCTGTGGTCTGGAGGCCTGGAGCGACTGGTGGATGAGAAGATGATGGCCTGGATGTGCGAATGCTGCAGCTTGGACGACCAGGACACCTTCTGCAACACCAGCCTCAAATCGCCTGGCCAAACCTTGGTTGGTAGCCTTTCCTTTTTTTGGCAATGGGCAGGTGATGGAGCATGCTCCGCCAATCTGGCTAGCCACAGGTCAGGCCTGGCAAGACGGACTGCGCGTCCCGATTAAGAGGACCCTGGCTTGTTGATCTTGCTTGCAAGATCATGTCCATGCCTAATCCCCCCATCCAGCATTGCTGGCCCCGCTCTTTCTGCCCATGTCAGTGTGAACAAAATTTCAGATTAGAGAGCTGTGGTCTGGAGGCCTGGAGCGACTGGTGGATGAGAAGATGATGGCCTGGATGTGCGAATGCTGCAGCTTGGACGACCAGGACACCTTCTGCAACACCAGCCTCAAATCGCCTGGCCAAACCTTGGTTGGTAGCCTTTTCTTTTTTTGGCAACGGGCAGGTGATGGAGCATGCTCCGCCAATCTGGCTAGCCACAGGTCAGGCCTGGCAAGACGGACTGCGCGTCCCGATTAAGAGGACCCTGGCTTGTTGATCTTGCTTGCAAGATCATGTCCATGCCTAATCCCCCCATCCAGCATTGCTGGCCCCGCTCTTTCTGCCCATGTCAGTGTGAACAAAATTTCAGATTAGAGAGCTGTGGTCTGGAGGCCTGGAGCGACTGGTGGATGAGAAGATGATGGCCTGGATGTGCGAATGCTGCAGCTTGGACGACCAGGACACCTTCTGCAACACCAGCCTCAAATCGCCTGGCCAAACCTTGGTTGGTAGCCTTTTCTTTTTTTGGCAACGGGCAGGTGATGGAGCATGCTCCGCCAATCTGGCTAGCCACAGGTCAGGCCTGGCAAGACGGACTGCGCGTCCCGATTAAGAGGACCCTGGCTTGTTGATCTTGCTTGCAAGATCATGTCCATGCCTAATCCCCCCATCCAGCATTGCTGGCCCCGCTCTTTCTGCCCATGTCAGTGTGAACAAAATTTCAGATTAGAGAGCTGTGGTCTGGAGGCCTGGAGCGACTGGTGGATGAGAAGATGATGGCCTGGATGTGCGAATGCTGCAGCTTGGACGACCAGGACACCTTCTGCAACACCAGCCTCAAATCGCCTGGCCAAACCTTGGTTGGTAGCCTTTTCTTTTTTTGGCAACGGGCAGGTGATGGAGCATGCTCCGCCAATCTGGCTAGCCACAGGTCAGGCCTGGCAAGACGGACTGCGCGTCCCGATTAAGAGGACCCTGGCTTGTTGATCTTGCTTGCAAGATCATGTCCATGCCTAATCCCCCCATCCAGCATTGCTGGCCCCGCTCTTTCTGCCCATGTCAGTGTGAACAAAATTTCAGATTAGAGAGCTGTGGTCTGGAGGCCTGGAGCGACTGGTGGATGAGAAGATGATGGCCTGGATGTGCGAATGCTGCAGCTTGGACGACCAGGACACCTTCTGCAACACCAGCCTCAAATCGCCTGGCCAAACCTTGGTTGGTAGCCTTTTCTTTTTTTGGCAACGGGCAGGTGATGGAGCATGCTCCGCCAATCTGGCTAGCCACAGGTCAGGCCTGGCAAGACGGACTGCGCGTCCCGATTAAGAGGACCCTGGCTTGTTGATCTTGCTTGCAAGATCATGTCCATGCCTAATCCCCCCATCCAGCATTGCTGGCCCCGCTCTTTCTGCCCATGTCAGTGTGAACAAAATTTCAGATTAGAGAGCTGTGGTCTGGAGGCCTGGAGCGACTGGTGGATGAGAAGATGATGGCCTGGATGTGCGAATGCTGCAGCTTGGACGACCAGGACACCTTCTGCAACACCAGCCTCAAATCGCCTGGCCAAACCTTGGTTGGTAGCCTTTTCTTTTTTTGGCAACGGGCAGGTGATGGAGCATGCTCCGCCAATCTGGCTAGCCACAGGTCAGGCCTGGCAAGACGGACTGCGCGTCCCGATTAAGAGGACCCTGGCTTGTTGATCTTGCTTGCAAGATCATGTCCATGCCTAATCCCCCCATCCAGCATTGCTGGCCCCGCTCTTTCTGCCCATGTCAGTGTGAACAAAATTTCAGATTAGAGAGCTGTGGTCTGGAGGCCTGGAGCGACTGGTGGATGAGAAGATGATGGCCTGGATGTGCGAATGCTGCAGCTTGGACGACCAGGACACCTTCTGCAACACCAGCCTCAAATCGCCTGGCCAAACCTTGGTTGGTAGCCTTTTCTTTTTTTGGCAACGGGCAGGTGATGGAGCATGCTCCGCCAATCTGGCTAGCCACAGGTCAGGCCTGGCAAGACGGACTGCGCGTCCCGATTAAGAGGACCCTGGCTTGTTGATCTTGCTTGCAAGATCATGTCCATGCCTAATCCCCCCATCCAGCATTGCTGGCCCCGCTCTTTCTGCCCATGTCAGTGTGAACAAAATTTCAGATTAGAGAGCTGTGGTCTGGAGGCCTGGAGCGACTGGTGGATGAGAAGATGATGGCCTGGATGTGCGAATGCTGCAGCTTGGACGACCAGGACACCTTCTGCAACACCAGCCTCAAATCGCCTGGCCAAACCTTGGTTGGTAGCCTTTTCTTTTTTTGGCAACGGGCAGGTGATGGAGCATGCTCCGCCAATCTGGCTAGCCACAGGTCAGGCCTGGCAAGACGGACTGCGCGTCCCGATTAAGAGGACCCTGGCTTGTTGATCTTGCTTGCAAGATCATGTCCATGCCTAATCCCCCCATCCAGCATTGCTGGCCCCGCTCTTTCTGCCCATGTCAGTGTGAACAAAATTTCAGATTAGAGAGCTGTGGTCTGGAGGCCTGGAGCGACTGGTGGATGAGAAGATGATGGCCTGGATGTGCGAATGCTGCAGCTTGGACGACCAGGACACCTTCTGCAACACCAGCCTCAAATCGCCTGGCCAAACCTTGGTTGGTAGCCTTTTCTTTTTTTGGCAACGGGCAGGTGATGGAGCATGCTCCGCCAATCTGGCTAGCCACAGGTCAGGCCTGGCAAGACGGACTGCGCGTCCCGATTAAGAGGACCCTGGCTTGTTGATCTTGCTTGCAAGATCATGTCCATGCCTAATCCCCCCATCCAGCATTGCTGGCCCCGCTCTTTCTGCCCATGTCAGTGTGAACAAAATTTCAGATTAGAGAGCTGTGGTCTGGAGGCCTGGAGCGACTGGTGGATGAGAAGATGATGGCCTGGATGTGCGAATGCTGCAGCTTGGACGACCAGGACACCTTCTGCAACACCAGCCTCAAATCGCCTGGCCAAACCTTGGTTGGTAGCCTTTTCTTTTTTTGGCAACGGGCAGGTGATGGAGCATGCTCCGCCAATCTGGCTTGCCACAGGTCAGGCCTGGCAAGACGGACTGCGCGTCCCGATTAAGAGGACCCTGGCTTGTTGATCTTGCTTGCAAGATCATGTCCATGCCTAATCCCCCCATCCAGCATTGCTGGCCCCGCTCTTTCTGCCCATGTCAGTGTGAACAAAATTTCAGATTAGAGAGCTGTGGTCTGGAGGCCTGGAGCGACTGGTGGATGAGAAGATGATGGCCTGGATGTGCGAATGCTGCAGCTTGGACGACCAGGACACCTTCTGCAACACCAGCCTCAAATCGCCTGGCCAAACCTTGGTTGGTAGCCTTTTCTTTTTTTGGCAACGGGCAGGTGATGGAGCATGCTCCGCCAATCTGGCTAGCCACAGGTCAGGCCTGGCAAGACGGACTGCGCGTCCCGATTAAGAGGACCCTGGCTTGTTGATCTTGCTTGCAAGATCATGTCCATGCCTAATCCCCCCATCCAGCATTGCTGGCCCCGCTCTTTCTGCCCATGTCAGTGTGAACAAAATTTCAGATTAGAGAGCTGTGGTCTGGAGGCCTGGAGCGACTGGTGGATGAGAAGATGATGGCCTGGATGTGCGAATGCTGCAGCTTGGACGACCAGGACACCTTCTGCAACACCAGCCTCAAATCGCCTGGCCAAACCTTGGTTGGTAGCCTTTTCTTTTTTTGGCAACGGGCAGGTGATGGAGCATGCTCCGCCAATCTGGCTAGCCACAGGTCAGGCCTGGCAAGACGGACTGCGCGTCCCGATTAAGAGGACCCTGGCTTGTTGATCTTGCTTGCAAGATCATGTCCATGCCTAATCCCCCCATCCAGCATTGCTGGCCCCGCTCTTTCTGCCCATGTCAGTGTGAACAAAATTTCAGATTAGAGAGCTGTGGTCTGGAGGCCTGGAGCGACTGGTGGATGAGAAGATGATGGCCTGGATGTGCGAATGCTGCAGCTTGGACGACCAGGACACCTTCTGCAACACCAGCCTCAAATCGCCTGGCCAAACCTTGGTTGGTAGCCTTTTCTTTTTTTGGCAACGGGCAGGTGATGGAGCATGCTCCGCCAATCTGGCTAGCCACAGGTCAGGCCTGGCAAGACGGACTGCGCGTCCCGATTAAGAGGACCCTGGCTTGTTGATCTTGCTTGCAAGATCATGTCCATGCCTAATCCCCCCATCCAGCATTGCTGGCCCCGCTCTTTCTGCCCATGTCAGTGTGAACAAAATTTCAGATTAGAGAGCTGTGGTCTGGAGGCCTGGAGCGACTGGTGGATGAGAAGATGATGGCCTGGATGTGCGAATGCTGCAGCTTGGACGACCAGGACACCTTCTGCAACACCAGCCTCAAATCGCCTGGCCAAACCTTGGTTGGTACCCTTTTCTATTTTTTTGGCAATGGGCAGGTGATGGAGCATGCTCCGCCAATCTGGCTAGCCACAGGTCAGGCCTGGCAAGACGGACTGCGCGTCCCGATTAAGAGGACCCTGGCTTGTTGATCTTGCTTGCAAGATCATGTCCATGCCTAGTCCCCCCATCCAGCATTGCTGGCCCCGCTCTTTCTGCCCATGTCAGTGTGAACAAAATTTCAGATTAGAGAGCTGTGGTCTGGAGGCCTGGAGCGACTGGTGGATGAGAAGATGATGGCCTGGATGTGCGAATGCTGCAGCTTGGACGACCAGGACACCTTCTGCAACACCAGCCTCAAATCGCCTGGCCAAACCTTGGTTGGTACCCTTTTCTATTTTTTTTGGCAATGGGCAGGTGATGGATATGCAGGCAAGATCCCCCAATCTGGCTAGCTGTACTTTCGTACCCTGTGCCAGAATGTTTTTTAATGCTCTTTCTTCTCTTAGAACACTATAGAAAATGAGATTTCCAGAAGGAGTCCTTTGATGAGGCTTGAAAGGGAGCCAAAATAATTCGAACTTAAAAGGCTGGCCGCTTTGGCTGGTGAATCGCTTATGCCCCACTTGACCGAAGCAATAGCGCGAAAAGTAAGAAGAACTGCCAGTAGGAGAGGATGCGGCTGAGCCATTTTTTGGGGCCTTTGTTGGCAGGAATTCTGGCAGTATTCAAAAACTTGATGCTTACTGTTCAGTTTTCATTGTTCAATTTTGCCCGTTGACAATTGATTTCAAATTTTATCAGCAAAATTACGTTGTTGCAATTTTACGGGTTTTTAAACCTTTTTTGGATGCAGTTTTCTTCAAACTTTACAACATCGGGATTTTAATTGAAACAAGGCTACTGTAATTGTGAATTTCCAAGTCAACTGAGTTCACTCTTCGCTTTCTATGTTTTTTAAATAAAAGCTCTATATTTTTACTTTATCACTACTATATCTTGGGTACCATCGGCAACTATACCCAAACTTCGACTGCCCCGAGAAAAGCGGTTGATGATGTGATTACGTATCATATTGTTTTTCCATGCGGCAATTTAAAATTGATTTCATTCCCAACTGGCTAACTGGATATCTTATTATTCATGCACCTGTCTCAATTCCATTTGTTTTTAATTAAGCTTTAGATTGGTTTGCAGAAGTGATTCTGGCTTTGTTGAATGCGTCACATCGCGCCACTCTATTTCAGCTGCCCTTTGTAATTAAAAACCGCCTACAGCATATAAAAGTTCGCAAACAACACCTCACCAGCCACTCAACCAAGTGCAAGACAGCAGATGGCAGAGGAGGATGTGAGCATGGCTGTTTTCGACCCCACCTTCTTCTCAGCATTTATTCCACATCAGGGATCCCTTGCATTTATAAAAGCTAAAATTAGTAAATAAATTATATTTCTGTCATTAATTTTGCGCAAAATGATGATGGCACCAAATTTGTAAAACTAGTGTGGTGATATGCAGCAGTAACATAGCGAGATTCTCTTTCATCGTGCACTGAAAGGGTTAAGAGAAGGCAACAGGATCGGGCATTATAGAGCCACTGACTAGTCCCCCTTCCACCCACCTCACCAACGTCAAGGTCGGATGAAACCGGCTTGGGAAACACCACAGCACACCCACGGGGCGACCAGGAAGGGGTGGAAGTAATCACACCAAGAAAGCTAGAACAGGCAGAGGAACGGGGTCTTGGATCTAAGCTACAAGCATCGCAATACGAGAAGGGAATAATCAGAGCCAGTGTGGTGAAGGGTTCTGGGCTGGTGCAGTAGAGCGGAACCACCCCAATGATTGAGAGTTTGATCGAGTACACAATGTCCGAGTTGCACCGGAATCTCAGAGAGGTAGGTGGAGGGAGGTCAGGGAAGATGCATGATCGAAATGCACTCTTGACCTCCGGTCCTGGTTCCGTGAGCGAAGCCTTTGTCTCAACTGCCTGGCTCGTCTTCAAGCACTTGTGCCCCACGAGGTACAACGAGAGGTCCAGATGAGGAGGGCTCCCATCGCGACAACCACCAAGGTGACTCCAATGACCCCGATGACTGGATCGATGAGGTCAAAGCTGAGGCTTCTGACACCCGACCAAGTGGTCTTTGCGATGTCTTGTATTCCTTCAGCCAGGGTTCCTACTAGGCTGTCTACAGCATGGTCGTTTGCTGCAACTCCTTGAGTCTCATCGTTGTAACCAAAGGAAGAAGAGCTTGTTTGATTAGTCAGCTCGCTGAGCTTCCTCTCCAATGCTGGTAAGCTAGATGAGTAGGCGACAAGCTCGGCAAATGGAGGCATCAGTTGCAAGTGGAACAGAACCGGGATGTCATACGTGATGTCAGGTCAGAAATGATGGTTTCTTGGTGACTGAATGAGTGTGGCAAATGAGCTGTGGGTGAAGTTCTTGAAGATGGCGCTAGTCTGTCCAGTTGAGGCAGAGTCTACAGGCCAAAAGGGATGAATGTCATGGCAGTTTGGGATGGGACTGTGATGAGTAATTTGATGTTTTATCATTTTTATTACTCGATCTGTTTAATTACTCACAAAACATAATGTTAGAATAGAAATCGGAATGGGCTTCTTATCTTTTCATGCGTAATAGCACGAAGCTTGTTCTTCTTTCCTCGTGGCTCCTCAACATCTGATTAGCAGCTCGTACAGGACCAAGGAGTGCGCGGGTGAAGTGGAGGAAATTTAACAACCGACCTTCAAACAAAAAGAATTGTTGTAGGGTTTGGCTGCGCACTGAAGTCCCGTTCTTGCGATGGCCTCCTCCTCTTGTCTATGTACTCTCCTCCCTGCTGGTCGGTTCTACGACAGTTCGCACCCGCGATAGTTCGCACCCGACAGTTCGCACCCGACCCTTCGCACCCGCGATAGTTCGCACCCAAGCAGTTCGCACCCGACAGTTCGCACCCGACCCTTCGCACCCAACAGTTCGCACCCGACCCTTCGCACCCAACTCTTGCATATTCAATTCTAGGTATTTTTTTTTTGTTTTTTTTGAAAATACACACAAACGCACATACATTGCACCTTCAATTCTAAGGTATTGGCTAGGTTTTTTTTGAAAATGGACATACAAACGCACATACATCCAAACTTGCTTTAGATGGCCTCTCTGCATGGCTACCTCTACCATTTCCAGAAACGAAGCAAATCCGACGATGGTCCAATTTCAAACAAATGTTCATCCAACGAAAATGTAACCAAACAATTATGGGCAGGTCTGTGCTTCTACACCTGCGAAAGAAGGGAAACGCTTGCCTGCCCAGTGAGGATGCACATCAGAGGAAGCGTCGTCCAAGCACAGCTCCACGAGCACAACCACCCACCCAACCCAGCTAGAACTGCAATCCGAACGGCCCTCCATGCTGCAAAACGTTAGGAGCATTATCCTGAACATTGTTATTGTGAACGCAGGAATGAACAAATGAGGTTGAAGGCCTGGCAAAAACGACGCAGAATCAAACAGATGCGGTGTTGGCAGTGGCCACAGGCACCCTGTCCCAAGAAGCGCAGCTTGCGATGCCCCGAGATGAAAGTGTGAAGCGGACCATTCAGCGTACTCGGCAGAAAGCTCTCAACTTGCCCAACAATCCACGCTCAGTGACATTCTCCCTCAATTCAATTGAGGAATTTGGTAGAGGATGAATATGTTTTAGCTTGCCGAATTCCAAGTTCCCGAGCAGCTGGCCATGTTTGATGGAGGCGGCCCCTTCCTGCTGCGGGATGAAGTACATGAAGGGCGGCGGACACTCCTGTTTGGCTACGCGGATGGACTGGAGCTCCTGTCGCAGTCGTCCCAGTTCTTCGGAGACGGCACCTACAGCATCACCCCCCACCTCTGGCGCCAACTCTACACCATCTGTGCTTCCACTCATGGAGGCTTCGTCATCCCAGTTCTCTTTGCCCTGATGACAGAGGTCGACGAGGCTGCTTACACGCAGCTCATCAAAAATAAAAGTTTGGTGAACAGGGCTTCACAATCGGTTCCGGAAGCTGTTTGGAGATCACAGCCAGCCCTACGCGTTCTTGGAGAAGCTGCGAAAGGAGTTCCTTCAGAGCCAGCGTCGAGGCCGGCTGGCAGAAGCTGGAGAAGTACTGAGACGGAGACAAGTTAACCCATTTATTTCACATTTTTACCCAAACAAAAACGCTCAATTTAGGCCTACGTGCAGAACGATGTCCGCATTCGGCATCTCTGTCAGACCATTGCCACGCGGGATGCACTGAGCTACCTGAAAGCAGTCGGCGCATGCCTTGGTGCCAAAGAATAGGCCTAGTAAGAGCTTGGAGGGTGGCAGTTCAAAAAAATACAAAGCATGTGGTTTAAAGGTGTGGTGATATGGTGAGAATGGCAAAACGTGACAGTGATTTCAGATTTCTTTTTGGCCAGAAATTTTGCCTGTGATATGTGTGAAATGTGCTGACAATATCCCTATTGTTCATTAAATGTCAAAGTCTCACAAAACTTTTTCACAAGCAACTAGAATACTGGCTTGGGTGCGAAGGGTCGGGTGCGAACTGTTGGGTGCGAAGGGTCTGGTGCGAACTGTCGGGTGCGAACTGCTTGGGTGCGAACTATCGTGGGTGCGAAAGGTCGGGTGCGAAGTGTCGGGTGAGAACTATCGTGGGTGCGAACTGTCGTGATATCTCCATGATCTGCAATATTCATTGTCTCATGACTGGTTCTGTGACAGTTGCATTTGTTTGGTGCTCCTGTAGTCCCTTCCTGTTGTAGATCACAGCTACAACTGCGCTCATCCCCGACCCTGGAATAGCCTGAAAAAGAAGTGGATAACGTCTGTTTAGTCTCTTTACGATTGTTCGTAGTTTGTTTGAATTGTAGCCGCGTTCATGCATCGTGTCTACTAGTAACCCGAAATTGCTCTGAAAATCATGCCATTCATTGCAGATTCTACTGAACCTTAGTGTCTGGCTGAAGAAAGTGTTCAAGCCTAGCTGTATTGGCTGATTGCTGTATTTATCTGGTAGGCTTATGACCTTGAACTTGAAGCTCCTTCGTTTATCAAAAACTCTTCTTCCTTCACCTGCTGCATCTATTTCCAAGTCTAGAAAGTGAATACTTCCGTCTTCTACCACATCGAAGTTCAGTGGCAGTGAATGGGGGTAGATCTCGTTAGCAACTCCTTGAAGGACTGAGCCTTTGAAGCACATTATATCATCAATATACCTTCTAGTGCCTTTTAACCTTCTTGCTGTCCCATAATTTTCCCTTCTAGTTAGGAAATTGTACTCCAATTTCGAAAGGACCAGATCGGCTACTAGAGGGCTACAGCTAGTGCCCATGCTAACTCCTCTTGTTTGTTTGAAGACGACTCCACCATACTCCACGTAAGCCTCCCTGACAACCACTTCTGTCATTTGTCTCACGTCAATCTCTTCGTAGCTATTTGCCCTCCTCTCTTCAGAGTTATGCATATACGCTCGTTTAGTCCTGGATATATATTTATTCCTTCTGAAAATTATCTCTATGATTTCATTTAGGCATCGTAGAATTAGGTCATGCTCCAGTGCAGTAAATAAGGTGCTGAAATCTGCTGTGACCATATCGTCATTGGCTCGTCCAACCCCAGTCCTTAGCATGTGAATTACCTCCCCGCTATTCTTTATGCTCCAATATAAATCTATGCCTGTTTTCTCACTGATGTTCTTGCAATATCTTTCCCAGTTTTCCTTGATGCAAGTGTATAGCGTCGTCATGGTCACTCCCAGTTTTCTTAGTGAACTTCTCTTGGCTCCAGCAATGAATCTAGCCCCTATTGGTGTCTTGTGGAATTTTGGTGACATCCATATTGAGGGAATTGTCTTGTTTTCTTTGTCCAGCTCCCCTAGTCCAAATCTTTGAAGGATTTCTTCATGGTCCATGATCAGCGTCTCTTTATCTCTTCCTAGCATAGGTTCATACGTAGCATTCCCTGTGTAAGTCGTCCCGCCATTGGTGTTCGCATTCACTCCCATCTCCGTGTTCAGTCTCATGATATATCCTTTTTTGCAGATAATGGCTATGTTGTTCGCAGCTTTGTCTACAGGCACCACTACAAATTTATCATGTAGTTTCTTAAGTTCCCTTAGGAATGACTTGTCTATCGATAAATTCGATATGTTCTTCTCATTTGCTTTCGTTAGTCGCTGATAACTTTGATCCAGTTCTGTCACTAGCAAGTCATAAGATTCTCTTGCCGTATAATCTGATATCTTCTCCCAGCCAGTGAGGTACCCTATCCATGCAAAAATTGCATTTGCTCCAGCCGCTCTAGCCTCATCCCATGATGTATCATTGTGTGGCCTAAACTTTAGTCCTTTCCGAAACAGGGCTTGTAGTTTCGGAGCTATCCAGTCTAAGTTACCTGTCACTATATGTCCATCCTCGTTCTGTAGCTCTACTGGAAGTTCATTGCATGGGCAGGTGTCATTCATCAATTTGTCTATATTTTCCTTTTTCAGATTTTTTAGGAATTTGCTGTAGTTCAAGACTGTCGACCCGAGCTGTTCTGGTAAATCAAAGGTAAATCGTGTGTCATCGCATATTTCCTTAGGAATTACTAGTCTATTTCCACACCTTGAAAGTATTCTAGCAGCACTGAGGCCAGTACTCCATCCATTGCAGTACACCTGAGATATGCTAATGCTTGGATTCTTTCTTCTTTTTGCATTCATATATATGTTGAATCTTGACGAAGCATAGCTCGACACTATTTGGTATATCAGGTAGCTCAGGTCTGAGGTTCTTTGTCTAAGATGTCCTATCAATCCTTTCAATTCCTTGTTTTTCATGTCCCTTAACATTTGAAACTGTAGATCTATGCCCCCATTGTCTGGTAGGAAGAGAAGTTCTCCTGTCTTAAGCCATACAGGTAGGAAAACATAGCACGTCTGTTCTCCTGGAAGTTGGTGGTTCTGGTAAACCTCCTTCACTTCCACTTCTTGACACTGAGCTATGTAGATGGCCGCTCCACACATCTCTGCTGAGATGTCCTGGTGACCAGTGAGGGCTTGGACCCCATTGGTTGGGCTCAGTTGGATCATCTGTTTCAGTACCTGGTACTGGCGTTCCTCCAGCATGCACATTTGATGTTCATCGTTTGACTCCACTTGTTCTATCAAGTCCACCAATTCGTCCATGACGTAGTGTAGTTTCACTTCCATGGGATTGTGTTGTTGAATCCAGCTCTCTATATGAAGCAGCATCTCATAGATGGTCCCTCTCCTTGCATCCTTGTCAAGATCTTGGTGAGAAATTGCATTGGTGGACGGATGCGAGGAGGAGGTCCTTGTTGGTGGAAGAGTAGTTCCTTCCATTGGAGATGAACTTCAACCAGCGACAGGGTCATCTTCTAGGACTGTGTTCTCATCGTTGAGTCAGGATAGTCCCTTCACTTCCTTGGCATCCTTGAAGAGCTCATCAGTTAGTTGATCCCATTCCTCCCACTTCTTCCAGTTCTCCCTTTCTTCTTCCATGGGAGGCACTTCTTCCCTCTTGTCTCGTCTTGGGGAGGGGCTCCGTGATAGTCCATCGCCAGCACTGCTTTCCTTAGTGTAGTTGATGTATAGCACTCCTCCCTCGTACAAAAGCAGCATTCCAGCCAGGAGACACCCCACAATCTGCTTGGTGTACGGGAAGTCCTTCCCAGGGGGATAGGTAGAGAAGGTAGCAGAAAGTCAAGGAAAGCATACTTGAGAGCCCATCACTTCACCCTCAAATCTTCCGAAGTAATGGAAGGGGCAGTGTCTCAGGATGGGTGTGTCATTCCAGATGATGGTGTACTGAGGCTGGACACAACTCTCCTTCTCGATGTGGCATCCTTTAAGGGATCAAAGGTCCAAAGTAAGAGCTCGGTGTCCAGCATACACCATCCCTTCTAGTAGGTACAGGTTAGTAGTCTGGTAGATGTGGGTCTTGGAACACCGATGCCATTCATGGGACTGGGATTGATTGGTGGACCAGAGGGATTTGTCTAGCCACACTAGCTCTGACCCTCTGAACTTTTGTTCCATCCATGCCTGGTTACATTCGTCAATGGGTACGCTCATCCTCTTGATCAGATTGGAGGTTCCCCTCTTGAGGGAAGAGGGAGACCCGTCCCGCTGCATAGTGGTGGTCAGGATTTCCAGGATGCATTGAGCTGCAGGGACGCTAGGTCCTTATGCTGCAGGAAGCCATAAGTCCACCTCATGATGTGATCACTTGGCTGGCTGCTCGTAAACAGAGCAATCTCTTGTTCATTCTGGGAGCAGGAAAGGTCGGCCACTTCAGTTGGGTTGGTAGCATAGTTGGAACTTTGTGGCTGTCGACAGTGGGTTTTGGGCTAGCCAGGTAGTGGTTGAAGTTGGGTAGGTTGGCCGAGTGGCAGCCATAGTGAGCAAGCACATCGCGATGAGCATCATGGCCATTGTTCTTTCTCCTCGTTTCCTCTTTGCTCCTCTTGTTCCAGGCGTGAGGTGTTCTGCTTGAGAAGCGGACCTTTTCCTGTCTTTCCGTGGTTCCCTTGCTTCTCGCCTTTGGGCATATTGTTGTCATGCCAGTTCCTTCCATCAGGCTTGCTGACTCTCTGATCTCATTTTCCGATACTCTTCCGGTGGAATGATCTGGAACTCATAATGCCAGTGCTCCGGGGTAAGTTGTCCCTCGACTACCCATAGCCAATCCCGTGAGCTAGGCTCTACCTCCCATCTCTTCCTCCAGACTTCCTCAATCAGAGTCTTCGTCTGAAGCGTATAGCCCTTCGCCTTCATCCCGTTCTCGTCAAATAGCTCCAAGATGAATGGGAAGTCCACTCAACTCAGCAAACGAGCGAGTTGTTCAATGTCCTTCTTTGCCACTGAAGCTATCTCTCTTTGAGGATAGAGGAGGCGCAGAGTCCAGCAGAGTCATAATTGTCTGAGGTCTGGTGGTGGAAGTCCTGGGAGTGTACTTTCCCCCAGTAGGCTCTCCTCTGCTGGAGTCACTACCAGAAAGGAGTGCCAGGCAGCTCGATCCATCAAGAGGTGAGTGACTCGTGTTAGTCTTGATAGGATGAAGAGCCTCTCAGCCGCCTCCATCTCCAGGCCTTGTAGGTCTAGCAGCGCGAGGTGCGTCAGCATAGGGAAACGCAAGAACCTCCGTGGTGGAGTCAGCAGTTCCTCCATAGATGCGTATCCCACATATTGCACCTTTGTGACCATCATCAGTAGATCTTCGATGTCGGCCGTTGTGGCCATGACAAGTTTTGGTGCAAAAGTGCTCAGACCCACAAAGGGGCCAATTATCCACAGCCATCTGAGCTCTGTCAGTGGGACTGATCCTGTTGGCATGTCCCATGATGGTGTCTCTGTTCCCCATGTCTGTATGTCCAGTATGACTAGTCTGGTCAGTAGCATGTCCCACACTCCTACCCATTGTTTCCCTGCTTCCTCCTAGGCCTGGCTGAGGTAAGCCATGGCAGGGAGAGGAGTCTGAGGTTGGGAGTGAGCCTCCGCAGATTGGGCATTCGGATCGTCACTTGTCTGTTGAAGGTCAGGTTCCGTAGTTGAGGTAGTGGCTGATGCCAATGGGTCTCCACTACACCTTCCTTTGCTGCCTCCAAGTCAAGGTGGAGCGTCCGTAGCTGGCAGAGCCGGGACAAGGCTGCCCAATCCTTGGTGTCAAAGTAGGTGTGGCTGTAGATTGTCAACTTCTCCAGTCCGGGAACTCATGCCGCTACATCCGTTATGGAGACACCGGGGCCGATTGTCATCCATCTCATGTTTGGTTTTGTGAGGTGCCCCAGGGTCCCTTTCCATGCTGCCACCCCCTCTATCCCGGGCGGTAGAGCATTCCAGATGGTCGGTGACATGACGCAAAGCTTTAAGACTCTAAGTCTCTGACTCTGTTGTAAGCATTGCATGAATGTCTGATGGTAGACATTAATCATGAGGTAGTTGGCGTTGGCTCTCTTATAGCCCTTGAGCATCCTCATCTGTTTCACATGAGGTAGTGGAGTGACATAGTCATGTTCCAGGAGCAGGTGAAGGTGCACCAGGGGAAGTGTGGCTTCAAGGGTACCAACTTGGATGACTCTGCTCATGGGTAAGCATCCCTCACCCATTCCCTGGCTTGGCCTATAGTACTCTATAGCTTTGCTCTGCAGCAGGTCACAGATGTATGGTGTCTTCCACATCATCTTCTTCCGTCGTGGTGGCTTAGGCTGAGTCGCTTTCTCCTCCTTCAGGATCTCAGCTTCTGCTGTGGTTCCTTCCTTCCCCATCTCCTTGGCTAGTTCCGGAAGGGTTCCGGCTGGCAGTTCTCCTACCTCTCCTCCCAAGTTCAGTTCCTGAATCGTCCTTCCCAGATCGTCATTGCTCATGAGGTTGGCAATTGAGAAGTCTGTCTCGATCTTGCTCCAGTCTACTCCCATCATGAGCACGCTTGAGGAGGGTATCACCTCGACAATGTCCTGGAGTGTGTCCTCCTGTTCAACCTGATCTGAGAATGAGCGATTCATGCTGCTTCCTCCAACATTTCCTTGCTCAAGCTGTTTCCTAGCTTTCATCAGTTTGGCCCAGACAAAACGGTACAATGGTTTGTAGATCTCCTCATTGAGGTGATAATGGCGCTGATTCAGGTCTCATTCCAGAACTGTCAGCTTCTCTCTCGATGCCCAGTGCTTGGGAGTAGACTGGGAGTAGCCCAATATTTCTCTCAGCCATCGGCGAGTGAGGGAGGGGACTACTACTCTCTCAAGACTTGAGCAGTGTCTCTTCCACTGTCCAGGTCTGTCACTTTCTTCATCCTCATTCGTACACCCTGTTGTTCCATTCATCAGGACAGTTCTCCTCTGGTGATAGTCATCTCTGATCATGAACGGCAAAGTGGCATTTCCCATGAGGAAGGAGCCAAAGGGACTAGGGAAGATGAAGAGGCCAGGACAGAGTGCGAAGCTTCTGGATGTGGTGCTGGTGATGACAAAAGACATGACGTTCTGTCCAAAGAGGACATCAACTTGCATTTCATGTCTTGTTTTCCATGGGGGCATGTTCAGCAGATCAGGATGCCTGTTATGGATTTGGTCCCAGTCCTCCTCTGGAAGTGGTGGTTCCAGGAGGAGAGGAGGACAAATCTTGCCATCCAGAGTCCATGCATCCATGCTGAACTTGAACCCACTGGGCGTTAGAACATTGATTCTAACTTTCCACATCCTGATCTTATGCCGTTCTCTGCATCCAAAGCTGCCTGTGCTGATTCTCTTCACCTCTTGTGTCTCCAGGGCCAATCGTCTGGCTACACGGTTGGAGATGATGGTCATTTGAGATCCGGAGTCCAGGATGCAGTGCGTGTCGATGTTCTTTGTCCAGTCATCTGAGTAGAGTAGCACCTGGAAGGTGAGCATGATGGAATTGCCTTTGTGGTTTTTCTGTCATGGGGAGTTTGTCTGCCTCCCAGATGGTAAAGGCCTGGTGTCAAGGGTGTTGCTCCATGACCCTGGCTTGTTGCTACTGTCGGCTGACCCCAGGTTGGGAGTGTGTCCCAATCGCCAATGGTCCTCTTTGCTGGCGCTTGAGTTGCATTGAGTGGCATTGGCATCAAAGCAAGGTGCATGGGTAAGTGTAGCACTGACGATCGGCAAGGCGCTCCATGGGCGGGGTCAGTTCGGGCATTGTGGATAGGTACTGGTACTGTCCGGATAGGCATGTGTACTGTCATCCTGCTGGCAGGCCAAGTGGTGGTTGTCCACACAGCGTGGTGGGCGAGTAGGGGTCTGGGAGATCAGTATGACCCCATTGTTGGGTGTTGGGCATCCTTGAGGGCATGCTGGTGTCCTTACTCTATGCTCGGGAATTACTAGCACGTGGGAGTCTAGTCCAGCTTCTGGCGCTTGCTGATTCTGTTCCATCTGAGCCGCAGCTGAGCATGGCCATGTAATGGGGTCTCGGGCTGTTCTCTCTGCAGGTCAGGTGGGGCCCAGGGATGGTGGTCTTTCTGAGCGTCTCCCTGCTCCTGGATGGAATCTGGCTACTCCATGGTCCGGGTAGGATAGGGCCATGCCCATGGATTCCGCGCATAGGAAATCAGCCATGACTTCCTCGGAAGATGGGTGTGTGGGTCATGGAGCTGTTGGAATGAAGACATGGTGAGCAAATCCCACCACCTCATCTTCGCGAAAGAGAGGAGGTCTTTGTTGGCTGACAGCTCTATGGTGGTCTGCCAATATGCTTTGATAGTCAGGCCTTGGCCCCATGGGTTGGGGAGCGTGGTTCAGTTTGGGCAGCCGCATCTGCCAAAATGGGTCTTGTGCTCGGCCCCTTGGGCACAAGCCTCGTGGTTCTGTTGCTGCTTGTCGGGAATGTTGAATGAGTTCCTCTCCAGGATTCGTCGATGTTGAGTGTAATTGTCTGAGGAGTTGATGTCCTACCAGCCCGTCAGACGTCCTGTTCTCAGGCCTATGACTGCCGTTTACTTCTCCAGTGGCTTCCAGTTGTTGGGCAATAAGGTCATCAAATGTTCCTGGACGCAGATGTTCCATGAGGGTCTGAGTTCTTGTGGCCTCTCATTCCTAGTGTGGAGGCATGGGAGCCACCCTTGGGCATGTCAGAGCTCTCTGGTAGGAGGGCGGGCCGGGCGTCTGTGGAGGCAGTTGACAAAGGACATTGGCCATTGAGTCGTCTGGTTTCTTTGGGTCTCCGAGAAAAAACGTAGCAATAGTAGTTGGCATATAGCAATAGTAGGACAAACTGCTTGACAACCAGGTCCATCGGACGTTCCCGGTGTGTCTGTTGGAGAATGTGCACCATCTGGTTGAAAGGGACTTGCCGGTTCATTTCCAGCATGAACAGGAACTTCACTGTCGCCATCGTCCTCAGGATTCTCACCAATTGGGCTCCGCCAATGTCCTGACATGGGGAACTCAAGTTGTTGCTCCATGCGAGTCCCTGTCCAAAGGGACCTACATGCTCAAGCTGCAGCACTTTGAGGTTCGGGGGCAGAAGGCTTCCTCTGGGCATGGGAAATCCGTCGTCCAGTGGGGAGCTATCCAGAATGAAGATTGTCCGGAATGTGTGGAAGTTCATCTTGAAGTGGGTGATGGAGGTGAGTTTTGGGAGCAGAACAGAGTAGTTCTCTTCCGTCTCTCTCTCCCAGTTGCCATCATAGAGCACTAAGGACTTCAAGTTGGGTAAACTATGAAGCAGCCTCTCCATCCTCGGGAATTCAGTTTGGAAGCTGCAGTGTAGGCTGAGTTTAGACACTGTGGAAGGGAGTTCCGGTAGGGTTTTGTATAGTCAAACTGTTGTCATGGATGGCGCCAGAGCAGGCAGTTCCTGGTGCGCATTGCCCAGTTCCAGGAGTTGGAGTTTCTTGAGCGGGCGGTGTCCAGAGACTGGGGCAACGCCAGTCAAGTACTCTATTCAAAGTATCTCAAGCCCTGGCAGAAGCAGGTCCCAGAGGGAGGGCTCTGCAGGGTTGGGTAGTTGCACCCAGGGGAGCTCAATGGAGACCAGGTTCGGCACCAGCTCCCTCAGGTTCAGGGTCCTGATTTTGTCCTTCTTCGCAAATGCCAAGTGTTGAAGTTGAGGGAGAGGAGTGTCCCAGTACAACCTGGAGGAATGAGTTCCTGTCGCTTCCGACCCGGAGACATAGTTTGTTGAGTCATGGAAGTTGCTGGAAGTTGAGCCACTGTTCGGGTGAGGGGTCCATCCCTTGTCCTCCATGGAGATGTAGTTCCTCCAAGTTGGGCGTGATGTATTCCAGGGTAACTTCCGACAGCTCCCAGCAGTGGATGGCCTTGAGATGGGTCTTCAGAAGTCTTCCCAGTGATCCTTGGAAGTACAAGAGGTGGGTTATGGTGTCTGGCAGAGCATTCCATATCTTAGGCTTCATCATCTGAATCTTGAGCTCTTCCAGAGCTTTGGCTGCTTTGAGGAAAGGTAGAAGATGTCAAAAGAAGTTCTTAAGGCTGTTCAGTTGATCGGTGGTGTCGAGGATTTGCAGAGTCTTCGTCGGATACAGGGTGATCATCGTAACAGTTTACGCTTGCTCAAATTGATCTCCTGAGCTCATAACGCAACCTTATGAGCTCTCCGTTTAACGCAACCTATTTTGAAGTGTGCTTTAAGTACATGCAAAGTGGCAAGACTTAAATTGAAACTGTCATGAAATGCCAGCTATTAAACCAACATGTGCTCTGCGGGCAGGGAAAATTTTGCACTTGGATGGATTGTTTTCATTTTGTTGGAGGTGTTGGCGGAGAGTTCTTCTCCTGCCTGGCCTCAGTTTGGACCAGCATGGCTCCCAGTCACTGTCTCTTCTCAAATGCCACAAAATCTGCAGTCATTCGGTCATGCATCAAAATGGAATGAAGAATGCTCAGATCCGTGTCTGTCTTCACAACAAAGGGATCTCCTGCCAGGACATCTTCAAGATCATCCAGAAACAAGCCACTGCTGGCTCTTCACCAGCAGAATCGACATCATCAGCCCCTCCGACTGGGCTCCCTGCAAGCCTGACCTCGATGTAGTGGACTTCTGCATTTGGTCCATCCACGAGAGCAGGACCTGCCAGACTGCCCACACCAACATTGACAGTCTGAAGAAGCCACTCACGCTTTCCCTGACTTTTTGCTCGAGGCACTTACAAAATTTGAAGAAAAGAGACCCACATTTGGCTTGCCGACGGTACCAGATATTTCTTCCACTTTTAATATATATAGTATGAAATGTATAATACAACATGTTTTTATTGTCGCTTTTTAGATGAATAAATAATTAATAAATTAAAAATAAACTCATTTAAAAAATAAAATGGAAAAAAAAATTCAAAAATTAAAAATACAAGGCAAAATTATTGGCGAACTAACATATTTCTGTGAAATTTTTATGACTTACACTCAGGGCAAATAATTTTTGGGAGAAATAGCCTTGCTTTTGGCCTGCCGAAGGTAAAAATTGTTTTCTCACCTTTGAATAAACTAAAATAAAAATGAAACCCTGCGAAGGAATCGAACCTACCAGTTCAATCCGGCTGTGCAATCGCTTACACCACTACACCACTGGTGCCTATGAATTTGTAGTTTAACTGAAGACTTATGAATAAGTGAAGACATGAGGCCCAAGGACCCGGGGAAGGAGGGGGGTGGGGGAAAAATGAATACCTACTATCGTCCATTGAGCAGATGCGGAGGAGTAGGAGGAGGAGGAGGAGGAGGAGGAGGAGGAGTTCGGACAAATGGTTTTCTACAAATTTCTCTACAATTCTGCAACTTTTCAGCGATTTCTCGCGAATTTTAGTCAATTCGATGATGCTCTTTCCAATGAAAAAAGAATTAGAAAGATTGAAGCTCCCTGTGACGAGCTAGAGCCTTATCAAAATTAAGATCTAGCAATAACCCCAAAAACGTACACCTAGGTCGAAAAGAGGGGCTGGGCGCTGACGGTTCGCTTCGCTCCCTCGCGCCAGCCCAATATATATATATATATATATATATATATATATATATATATATATATATATATATATATATATATATATATATATATATATATATATATATATATATATATATATATATATATATATATATATATGTCTTTCCGGGGCCCGTACTCCGCGGTTTTTCAATGAAATTGGCTAATTTTTTGCATGAAGGTCCGCCTGGGTGGTATCTCCAGGCCATTTTTTGCGATGGACGTAATTTTTCGATTTTTGCCCAAAACTCAATTTTTTGATGTTTCAAAATATGAAAATTCATAAATCACTGGTTTTTCAATGAAATTAGCTGAATTTTGGCAGGTACGTCCGTCAAAGTAATATCTTGAAGCTGGCAAAAGGAATTTTCGAAATAATTATTATATCTTGATTTATAGACAAAAACCCAAAATCTTGATGTTTCAAAAATTTGAACATGCATAAATCCATTGTTTTTCAATGAAATCAGCTGATTTTTGGCAGGTACATCCATCAAAGTAATATCTTAAAGCTGGCAAAAGGATTTATTGAAATATTTATTTTATCTTGATTTATAGACAAAAACCCAAAATCTTGATGTTTCAAAAATTTGAACATGCATAAATCCATTGTTTTTCAATGAAATCAGCTAATTTTTGGCAGGTACGTATCAACCATGCGAATTGAAAAGTTTTGTAACGTAGCTAGTGGTTATTACTTGTACTGGAACAAAGGCCGCGCATCTTGGCGATAGCCGATAATACCTTGTTGCCAAAAAAGTAGAAACTTTCAAAAAAGGCATAAACCAGCTTGGCTGTCCTCAGCGAGAATGCGTTTCAGAAAGGCCACAGTACAGCAGCAGAGTGGTGAGGTATCCTCGAATTTAGCAGAAGCAATGCGCCGCTTCTCCGAATCACTACGCTACGTGATCGTCATGTATCTAGTTGGGTTAGTCATGTTAACATGTCATGTTAATATTGAGAGTTGTTCATCAAATTTTGTCTATCAAATTTTTCCGTTGCAAAGTTAACTGCTATTTTGATGCAGTTTTTTTTGTTTTTATATTTTCTTGCACTTTCGTGAAGCACGATCTTTTCCATCCAACCAATCATTTGGTCCCCATGTACTCATGAATCCGAGTTTATGAGTTCGTGTATTGTTGACCAATGCATCAGTGCAGGTGGGTCGCTATGATTCTGGGTTTCGTATTTCTGTTTGGAAGCGATACCGCACTGGATACCGAGCTTGGCTCCTTCATGGTGGACATTGGTGGTCTTACCAACGCATTTGCCAATTTCTTCATCATCTTTGTCCGCAACGCCAACTTAAGGTGATGATAACGTAGTGTAATAATGTGCGAGCATAGCTTTCATTAACATATGCTGCACCTTTTCACCACATTCTATGATTCTCAGTATTACGTCTCCAAACAGGTTTTCCTTAACATATTCATTGGTTATATATCCATAATATCCATTGCAATATATCCATTGCAATTGCAGGGTAAAGATCCTGAAAACAGCGCTGGAAATACTGAACGTGTCCGAGCTGGCTCTACACAACAATGTGTCACCCGTCATTTCAATTAACAATTCTTAGATCCGCTGTTGCTCAAAATAAGCTACAATACCCAGTTTTCCGTAGGAGTGCGAATCCTCTGCAGGTTAACAGGCAATGCCTGATTTTGTGCAACAGCCACTTCCTCAGATTTTAACTAAATAAAAAATTATTTAGTGGAAAAATGCATCGAAGTGTCTAGTTTAATCCTGTAACGGTTGTACGAACTTTCGTACCCGGGAACTTTCGTACCCGAACTTTCGTACCCGAACTTTCGTACCCAGAACTTTCGTACCTGGAACTTTTCGTACCCGAACTTTCGTACCCAAATTTTTTTATGGAAACTTTCGTACATTTCTCTAATTTTCAAACATTTCTACAAATTCTTAGCGAAAATTAGTCCTAAAGCTAGCTAAGGATGAAACGCCAGGGTTATTTCAATGTACATACTGTCACTGTTCAAAGTCTAACTTGATTCAAATATTGGCTGGCAGGATTCAAACATTGAAATTTGAAAATATGCCAAAAAAATGCTAAAGTCTAGCCGAATCGATTGCTCTAATTTTGTGGATCCATAAGCTTTGTATCTGTGAATGGAATATTTTTATATTTTTATGAAACCAATTTCAAGTTTTGAATTTTCAGCGGGAGACAGAACTTCAAAAAACGCATGCTGGTAAAGGGTTGCGATAAGGCAACCCATTATTATACCCCTGAAATACGCACATGTGGCAATATCTGGCCAACTATTATGTCAAAAGTCGAACCAAGAGCATCTGATGATTTCTTTGACGCAAAGAAAACTTGGGTACGAAAGTTCGGGTACGAAAGTTCGTGGGTACGAAAGTTCGGGGTACGAAAGTTCGGGTACGAAAGTTCGGGTACGAAAGTTCCCGGGTACGAAAGTTCGTGATACCCCTGTAACTCTATTCGGAGATTCGTTTTCATACAAATGACTAACAATAAATTCAGTGAAACATATTTTTGAGGGTGTCAAAATGTTGTGCACCGGCTGCTGCCAATGTCTTGGCTTGTTTTGTTCGGCCTTCAGTGTTCGCTGGCGCCCAGTTCTCCATCTGTTATCCATCTGTTATCCATTATTCTCCGTGTCCATTGTATTGTCCCTTTTACCTATTTTACACCTAGGCCTTTTTTACCTACCCACCATTGGCCATGCGTATGCGAAGCATACAGGCACGAAGAAAATGCCTAAATGACAGAGACACGTTTAAAATACACACAGGACTGCCAGATCTTCAGAATAAACTCTGTATTGGGGTAACATTTGCATTACTTGAAGGTCACACTGGTCGCAGAAGCAGATCAGACAAACCGCAAGAGACTTAGGGTATAGGTGTTGAAGTTGGCGGGTGCAGGTGGACGCACGAATTGCAGGAGGTCTCTCGGATTTCCCTGAAACTCTGCGCTCGGCAGGTGTACTTGAGACTGGCAGGATCAGACAGTTAGTTTGCTTGCAACCCAATAGACTTTGCGCCACAATTTCAAACTTACATTATCAAAACATGCCTGGTTTATTGAGACATGACTCGTTAGTTGTTGAAATTAAAAAAAAATGCTAATTTTTTGAAAGTGTCTTAGTTTATTGAAATAAAAAAGACACAAAACGTTTTACAAATGACATCATTTATGTTTACGTGACGTGCATATTCCAAAACCTGCAGTGTTTAGACCATTTTAGAAGCTGCAAAGCGTATTTTCAGGTATGACCAAGATCCCCTGCCAAACATACGCATTACCTGTCGCATACGCATTGCTGCTGAATCATCTGGGTGATTTGTTCAGCGCCGCTCCTTCAGTGTAAGAGTGTAACAAATGCAGTTCAATCGCTCCAAAAGCATGGAAAATTCAAAATTGCCGAAAACCTGCCATAACCAGCGCTTGGAGAAAGGCTTTGAGAAAGCCAACCTTGACTGGTCAACGGCACCCATAGCAACCATTCTCTCCCATATATTTGAGTTGGTTTCGCTTTTGTAGTGAACAAGTTTATTTCACTTCCTTTTTCAGTGATCTAAGCAAATAAAGCCAATCTTTTCTTGAGTAAAAATTGGATAAATAAAAGAATAAATGAACAGGTTCTTGGAGAAGAAGGAGATAGCTCTGAGAGCAGGCCTTGTGTGTCATCGTTGGCATGTCGCAGCTGAGCAGGCCATTCTCTGGCGCCATCTCTGCATTCCATGGTTTGGCGTTTCAGAAAGCACCTAATTATGTATTTCCAACTCGCCTCCATTGGCCTGGCGCGAACGGATCAATGTGGAGGTTTTTATTTCGAGGGTTTTCCGAGGCTTTTGTCTTGATGTTAGAACTGATAAACCTCTAGTTCCTAACAAGAACCAAGAATCTTTCTAATTCTACCCCCAATGGAAAAAGGTACACCTCTGGGTCCTTGGGCTGGATTCATTCGTTTATTTAGCCCTTATTCGTACAGAATGACTTCAGCACAGCACTTTTGGTGTAAATTGTTGACCAATTGAAAAGGTTCGAATTCTGGAACTGAAGTTTAACTTATTTTTGGCATATTTAATTAAATTTGAGAAAACAACGCGTACAATTTCGCCTAAAAAACTATTGCCCCGAGTGTAAAGCCAAGGAAAATTGCTCTTGTGTCACCTGCACTTTGTTTGAGCTCGTATGAAAAGAGTTTTTGAACTGCGCGCGAGAACTAAATGCAAAGACCCACCCTACAGATTCCACTAGTATTTCCTTGGCCTTACACTCAGGGCAATCGCTTCTTGGGGGAAAAGCGACTCATTTATCGCTTACTAGTGGCACCAGTTAAAATTCTAAAACTCTCAGGAGAGATGGAGCAGGGAAATGGCTGGCGACAAAGCAGCCGGAATTCCTGTCCATAATCGGCCAAAACCAGCCGCTGAAACTTCCTCCTCTAAAGCAACTTCAAGAACTTCGACTTTCCCAAACCCTTATCCGGCCAGGACTCAGCCACTCGACTCCAGCACTTCGCAGCCTCCACATCACGAACTGCAAAGAGCTATCCGATGCCGACCTCGCACTTCTGCTCCCACAGCTGCCGCATCTGACCAATCTGGCAATCAATTATTGCCGCAAGGTATCGCTGGGCTGCCGATTCACCAACTGCAAGGCACTAGAATGGTTGAGGTGCGTGGATACGACTGGCTTAGAGACCTGAAGCCACTGGAGGCACTGGATGTTCGCCGCTGCTCAAACATGAATCAAAGCCTCCTGTTTGCCTGGCTGGCTGGGCCTGCGGGTGGAGGACTCCAGCGTTTGCTCTTCGATGAAGAGGGCTGGGAAGTTTATTTGGTTCATTTGCCAATGGCAAGGCGCTAATAATGCCAGGGGAAAAAATTGTTTTCTTTTACTTATAGGCGAAATGTAAAAAGTGACACCACCTCAGATTTCGATTAACTTTTTTCCTAATTAGGGGACGTCAAAGTAAGCTTGCAAGCATAATCAGTTTTTTTTAATTTTGAACAAAATTTTGGCTGATGACTAGAATCCCCCCCCAAGGCTTTTACCGGCCAACCAAGCCAGTTTTGGACCAACCTAGAGTTTTGCCCCCCCCCCCCCCCCCCCCAAAGGTTTTGCTCCCCCCCCCCCCCAACTTTTTGCCCCCCCCCCCCAAATTTTGCCTTGCATTCTTGAGGTTATCAACTATGTAGCGTAAGCGGATACAAACAAGAACAGTATATGAGTTTGGTGACCACTATCCCCCCAAATGCCACGTGGGGGGGGGAGCCGGGTCATAAATCAATGGATTTTGGGATTAGGGGGGGTTACTGGTCTCCGAAATCGATGACCAGGATCCCCCCAAGTGCAAAATTACCAAAAATCGCCTTGAAAGCATGACCATACGTACATTGATTACTGATTTGGGGGGGATACTTACGTGGGGGGGATACTTACGTGGGGGGATACTTACATGGGGGGGGGATACTTCACAGGTGGGGGGGGGGGGTAAACGTTGGGGGGGGGGGGGTAGAAGCCTTGGGGGGAATTCTGGTCATCAGCCAAAATTTTTGTGTAAAAAGTTATATAATTTATTGTATTGAAGCATAGGGAAACGTTTATATAAGTTTGTGAAAAACCAATTGCGATTCTCCTCTTTTCTCCGCTCATTTGTTATAGTTAGTTATTTAGCTAATTGCTGCCAATATTGAGCGAAGGGAAGAGGAGAATCGAAATGGAATTTTTCACGAATTTATTTTAACCTTTCCCTATGCTACAACACAGGCAATTTGATAATTTCTTTCTCAAAACTTTTGTTCAAAAGTAAAAACTGAATATGCTTGCAAGCTTACTTTGATGTCCCCTAACTAGCTAAAAAATTCATCAAAGAGGGTGTATTTTTTGACATTTGGCCTTTAAGCGATGAACGGACATTTTTGGAACATTTTTGAATGGACAAAACACTTGTTAAATGCTTCGATTTTGCTTGAATAATGTGTATCTTGCGCTTAGCCATTCCCTTTGCATAGTTGATAACCTTCATTATACTATTTCTACGCATAATCAAAGTATACTATAGGTTTTTCAACTATGCAACGGCTGTGAGTGGACAAATAGGCAAGGGACAAATAGTATCAGTACAATGAAGGCAAACAGGCTTGGTTTGCCAAAACATGCTTCGTTAACCGTTACAATGATTGAGGAATCCTGGCCTCATTTTTTATTTCCAAATTATTTGACAAGGAATTAGAATTTAGCAGAGCAATCTGCCCTATGAATGAACCAAGTTAACTTCCATCGCTTAAAAGGGGCTAGAATCTTTGACAAGACTTACTGACCTTTGTCCCAATCTACGTCAGCTTGGGGACATTACCTTTGTCGTTAGTCGAGTTTATTTTCAACGATGGAGCCAAATTTGCACACCTACAGTCTCTGGATGCCATTGTTCCACTTCTGAAGCGGCTGAAGCACCTACAGCAATTGCACCTCAGCTGGACCGATGCTTCTCCAGCCGTCTCTGAGAGAGCGTTTGCCAAAGCTGTTTCCCCTTCTTTGACCTTTCATTGACCTCTGTATTTTCACTCAATATCTATGCACAGTGTATTTACGTCAATTCTATGGTTAGGGTCGTTTTCGATGAATTTTTTGAAACAAAAATTAAAAGCAAAATTTAAAAATGACTCCAAGTAGCAATTCAATAGCAGTAAATTAAATTGCAAAATTAAATCAAAATTTAAAATTTTATATATTTTTTGACCACGGAGCGGCCCGAAGGGCCGCTCCGCGGTCTATAGAGGTTACTGAACTTTTGTCCTCATATATATGTATGTATATATGTATATATGTATGTCTGGAAATGCTGGGAACGGGCGAATTCTCAACGGATTTGGACAAACTTTTTTTTTCCTGAAAGGTAATGAGATTTTAGGAAGATCTGGAGGGGTAGACCCGGAATTTTAGCATTTGAAACATTACTTTTTTGGGTAGAACGGTTTGGAAACTGCAATATTGGGCTGGCGCGAGGGAGCAAGGCGAACCATCAGCGCCCAGCCCCTCTTTTCGACCCAGGTGTATGTTTTGGGGGTTATTGCTAGATCTCAATTTTGATAAGGCTCTAGCTCCTCACAAGAAGCTTCAATCTTTCTGATTCTTTTTGCATTGGAAAGAGCAGCATCGAATTAACCAAAACTCGCGAAAAATCGCCAAAAAGTATCAGAATGCTAGAGAAAATCACTCAAAACCGTTTGTCCGAACTCCTTCTTCTTCTTCTTCTCCTTCTCCTCCGCATCTATTCAATGGACGATAGTAGGTATTCATTTCTTCCCCACACCCCCCTTCCCCTTGTCCCTTCGCCTCATGTATTTATTTATTCATAGCTCTTCAGTTAAACTGAGGAGTCACATGCACCAGTGGTGTAGTGGTGTAAGCGATTGTGTAGATGGATGAAACTGGTGGGTTCAAATCCATCTCAGACATTTATTTTTATTTTTGCATATTTAAAATTGAGAAAATAACTGGTACCATCGCCAGACCAAAATTATAGCTCTTTTCTCCCAAAAATCGAGTGCACTAAGCATAAGTTAAGAAAATTTCTCAAAATTTTTTTGTTTGACAGCAAGTTTGCATTGTCTTATTCATTTTCGAGTATTTTCTTTTCATTAAATTTTTTACACGTTTTTTTCTTTGTTTATACATCGAATAAAGTTTGATTAAATATATAACCAACAATATACAATTTATATTTATACATTTATATTTATTTATATTTATGCTATATTAAAAGTGGGAGAAATATCTGATACCATCGGCAGGCCAAATGTGGGACTCTTTTCTCCAAAATTTGCAGTTGCCTGGAGTAAAAAGTCAAGGAAATACATTTTCTACTAGTGGAATCTGCTGCGTCATCTGCATTTTGTTTTGGGCGCGCATGGAAAGAGACACTGAACTGCGCGCCAAAAACAAAATGCAACTGTCCAAGCAGCAGATTCCACTAGTATAAAATGTATTTCCTTGACTTTTTACTCCAGGCAACTGCAAATTTTGGAGAAAAGAGTCCCACATTTGGCCTGCCGATGGTATCAGATATTATGTTTTTGCGCTGTAGCACCTTTAATCTTGCAAATTGCACAGAAGACTTGAGTTTTTTGTTCACAAGTCGTATATAACGATTCCAAATCTGTGCTTACTTTTGAAAATAGTTGAGAAACCACCGACTTATCCTCTTGAGTGACAAACTTTCATGCATGACAATAGCATCAATAATCAGTAGCAGCTGAACGGCTGATAATTGAACAGAAGACTTTGGTTTTTTGATTCACAAGTCGTATACAACGATTCCAAATCTGTGCTTACTTTTGAAAATGGCTGAACAACCACAGACTTACCCTTTTGAGAAAAATGTTCACCCTTACAATGAAAACATTCCTTCATTTTTGGCATCTCTTATGTTGAATATGGAAGGGGGAATACGCTCCGCGGTCACCTATTGCGCTCTGCGCCATATACTTGTTATTTAAATAATTAAATTAATTAATTTTTAAGTTTAATTTATTTAAATTAAAATTTAAATTCTTATGCTAAAATTAAAACTTCTACAATGCAAGACCACTGACGCTCAGGGCACTCTCAGCGGCATGCGCGGGCTCAGCCTCTGGGGTCACTCTCAGCTGTCCCCTAAGCTGTTCGAGGCTCTGCTCACCGCCAACCCTGACCTGTCCTTCCTCTACTTCCACTGCGGCTCCGTAACGGCGCATCAATTCCTCCTCATCTGCCAAAAGCTTCCGTATTGTGACATCCTGTTCAAGAGATGCCTTACAAACTTGGCCAGAATTTCAGAAAGCTTCGGTATCTGGATCTTCGTCTATCAGGGCAATGGGAAACGGCGACAGTGCTGGGCCTAATTGAGGAAGGCTACCTGCCCTCGCTCCAGTGTCTCGTTCTATATGGCGGTGTTTTTGAGGTAGGTCTGAGCTCCCAAGTGGCTATAGCTTGATCTGAGTTGGCTGTGTTGGCAGATCGGCAAATCAGCTATCAGACGTTTGAAAGAGAAGAGACATGGCTTCTTGAAGTTTCGGGTGGAAAAGTATTTCGTAAAACGATCTAAAAACGGGAGATTCTTCCAAATGTATGATTACTATCCGCCTGCTGACCAAGTTTGGATTAATCACTGCCGTGTTGATCACGATTTCGTCAAATTCTGATGATAATTGCCGGATTAACCTTCAGTTTTCCTGGAGTTATTCTTGATTGAAATTTTGTTGAATATAGCACACAAAAACGATTTCTGCTCTTCATTATGACTTTCTAATCATTTAAGCGCGGTTATACATGTCAAACTACCATAAATTGGTTTATGGTATAATATAAAAAGAATAAATAGATTAAAGGGTTTATATATTGGGCTGGCGCGAGCGAGCGTTAGCGAAGTGTCAGCGCCCAGCCCCTCTTTTCGACCCAGGTGTACGTTTTGGGGGTTATTGCTAGATCTCAATTTTGATAAGGCTGCTGCTCGTCAAAGAAAGCTCCAATAGCTATAATTCTTTTTGCAATGGAAAAAGCACCATCGAATTGACTATAGTTTATCATTTGACTTTTGCCAAAAACTAACTATTTTACTATGAAAAATTAAAAAAACCATTTGTCCGAACTCCTTCTCCTTCTCCTTCTTCTTCTCCTGCGCATCTACTCAATGGACGATAGTAGGTATTCAGTTCTTCCCCCTTTCCCCCCTTCCCGGGTCCCTGGGACTCATGTATTATTTAGCTCTTCAGTTAAGTAAAGATGTCATATGCCTCAGTGGTGTAGTGGTGTAAGCGATTGGACTGCTGGATGAAATCGGTATGTTCAAATCCTTGTCAGGCATTCATTTTTATTTTTGTGTATTTTAAGTTGAGAAAACAATTGATACCATCGCCAGGCCAAAAGTAAAGCTCTTTTCTCCCAAAAATGCACTGAGAATAGGTCAAGAAATTTCTCAAAAAATTGTAATTTTTCATTTTGAATATTTTCTTTTTGTTATAATTTTTGAACAAGTTTTTGTATTTATTTTTTTAAATATTGACTAAAATTTTAATTAAACATATAACCTACAAAATAAATTTATATTTGTACCTTTTGTACTATGTTAAAAGTGGAAGAAATATCTGGTACCATCGGCAGGCCAAATCTGGGACTCTTTTCTCCAAAATTTGCAATTCCCTCGAGCAAAAAGTCAAGGAAATACATTTTCTACTAGTGGAATCTGCTGCGTCATCTGCATTTTGTTTTTGGGCGCGCATGGAAAGAGACACTGAACTGCGCGCCAAAAACAAAATGCAACTGTCCAAGCAGCAGATTCCACTAGTAGAAAATGTATTTCCTTGACTTTTTGCTCGAGGGAATTGCAAATTTTGGAGAAAAGAGTCCCAGATTTGGCCTGCCGATGGTACCAGATATATGGACATGTACGTCCGGCCTTTTGCTTCTCACTTTTGGACTAAACTTATGAAAAAAGCTTTCTACCATTGGTCGTGTGACCGCTAGCCTTTGGGAATTGACTGCAATGCCTTCTGTGCGAAAAAAGCAAACAAGGAATGAGTCAACGCTTAGAAGCTGGCAAGGACGCGCAAAAGTTTTCGCCTTTTTGAGCATGCCCAAATAATTTTATCAAGAGCATTATCCATGTCTGCTGACGCGGCAGGATATCTTCAACGATTCCTCATGCGGGTGCTTGCCCGGTCTATTGGGAAGGCGTTCGCATGGATGAAGAAATCAACACTATAAACAATGACGCATGCCATGAGGAAGTTTTTTTTCGGAAAGGAGGTTTTTGCTGCAACTGTTACCCGTTAAGCCTTGATATACTTTTGCACCCACTTCTATACTTGCACCCGTTGCTATACTTTAGCCTCGCGCAAAAAAATACTAATAAACAACCGCGCACAGTTTATCTTCATCAGGGGCCTCGATGCATTTGCACTCCAGTTTGTGAAGGAGAAAAATTATAAGAATTGCTGATCATCCGTCAGATTTGGTAAGTTTCGCTTTTTTGGTTGTTTCTGGTTTTGGAAACATTCAATTTACTCTGCCTATGAAGCATAAATCTAGGGAATTATCGTCAGGATCCTCAAATTGCATTCCACATGGTAAAACGGGCGTTCATAGAATACTTGATCTTTTGGCATTTAAAAGGCTAATAGTCATAGTTATAATCAGAGACATTCATGATGGTGACTGACATTATTATCGTCATTCAAATTGCTTTTTAAAAAAGGCCACAGTTCATGCGCTGCACTCTTGAAAACTAATTACGTGAGACATGATTGAGATAATAGGGTCGCTCTTTTACAGTCTCACGTCATAATCGTCATTATTTTTTCAAATTTTGATGAACACACACTTATTAAGGGTAGCTTTGTAGAGTATGAGGCTATTGACATATTTGGCCGCTCTTTGCTTCCTGAAGTTCTGCTGGTCGTGCGATATAGAAGTGGTGGAGATTGGCTACAACTATGTGGAGTTGAAAGTGGAGAGTTCTTTCAAAGCTTCTGTACGCTCCAAGTTATGCCAAAGGTAAGTCATCCCAGAGGCCAAGTAAAAATACTTTAAAAATTTGCGAAATAAGTGTGAAAGCATAGTGCAATTTTGATTTGCATTATATTGCAGCTGGGGTTGTGATGCAGGACAGTTTGCTTTCGTCATATGTTAGAACTATTATCAGTAACAATAGAACTACACTATAACATAAAATATAACTACACTATGAAATATATTGCATAAAATATAGAATAAGTTCTTAACTTGCTTTCAATGTTTCGAAGTTTAATAAATAAAAAAAATTCAACACGTAAACCAATCATCTTGGCATAACTATCTTTTTCTACCTTCGCATACCTTTTACGGGAGTTTTGAGTTTGAGCCGATTTAGTTTTCAGCACGCCGATTGCCAACTTCACTAGGGAAGATGGGCTGGCTTCTGAAAGCAGAGATGGCAGCGTGCTCCTACCTTTACGGCCTAATGAAGATGTTAGGCTATTTTCTAACCATTTTCAACTGTTTTAAGCCCCTCACTTGAGAAATAAGGCGAAACATTTGGCAGGAAAATCTGTACAGACCAGACGCCTTCTATCTGATGTACATCGAGTCGGAGGTGTGCAATCGCTGCACGCCACTTCAGTTCCGCAACTGCTCTCCTGACCCCCTGGCTTTCATCGAAGTCCAAATGAAAGCGTCAGGGTTCAGGCTTCTTAGCTCTCTCGATTTACTCATCCTCATTCCTCCTCCTCAGGTGCGATGAGCTGCCCAGCTACTCTGTGAGCCTAGACATAGGCATAGACTATCATGGACCGCACGCTGTGACCTGCCGCACCGAGTTGCAGCCATTCCTACCAGATCTGAAACCCCACGGCGGTTTTACTGCTACAGAACGGAGTGGGTTGAGTGGGTTCCGTTCTGAAAGCAGCGCACTTTGGTTTGATTTATTTTGATAGCCAAACCTGCTTTAGGGGAAGAGAGGAATGGGATTGTTCCTGAGGAAAACAAGTATATGGCGCAAAGCGCAATAGGTGACCGCGGAGCGTATTCCCCTTCCACATTCACCTGTAGCAGATGCCAAAAACTACTGATTATTGATGCTATTGGCATGCGTGAAATTTGTCACTCAAGACGGGAAGTCTGTGGTTTCTCAACCACTTTCAAAAGTACGCACAGATTTGGAATTGGTATATATGACTTGTGAATCAAAAAACCAAAGTCTTCTGTGCAATTCTTGGCTGTTCAGCTGCTACTGATTATTTATGCTATTGTTGTGCGTGAAAGTTTGTCACTCAAGATGAAAAGTCTGTGGTTTCTCAACCATTTTCAAAAGTAAGCATGTATTTGGAATCGTTATATATGACTTGTGAATCAAAAAACCAAAGTCTTCTGTGCAATTCTTGGCCGTTCAGCTGCTACTGATTATTTATGCTATTGTTGTGCGTGAAAGTTTGTCACTCAAGATGAAAAGTCTGTGGTTTCTCAACCATTTTCAAAAGTAAGCATATATTTGGAATTGTTATATACGACTTGTGAACAAAAAAACGCAAGTCTTCTGTTCAATTATCAGCCGTTCAGATGCTACTGATTATTTATGCTATTGTTGTGCGTGAAAGTTTGTCACTCAAGATGAAAAGTCTGTGGTTTCTCAACCATTTTCAAAAGTAAGTATATATTTGGAATCGTTATATACGACTTGTGAACAAAAAAACGCAAGTCTTCTGTGCAATTCTCAAGATTAAAGGTGCTACAACGCAAAAACGCTATACTGCAGTTTTCAAGCCTTTCTACCCAAAAAAGTAATGTTTCAAGTGTTCAAATTCCGGGTCTACCCCTCCAGATCTTTTTAAAATAGCATTACCTTTCAGAAAAAAAAAAGTTTGTCAAGATCCGTTGAGAATTCGCCCGGGGCCAGCATTTCCAGACATATATATATATATATATCAGGACAAAAGTTTAGTAACCTCTATAGACCGCGGAGCGGCCCATCGGGCCGCTCCGCGGTCAAAAATTGAATCTTCAATGAGGTCAGGCAACAAAATCTGATCCCCCCAAAAACATCTTTCATCACTATCCCCCCAAAAAAACCTCCGACTATCCCCCAATTGAAATATTTTCCATATCCCCATCCCAATTATTTTCTCCACCTATTTTACCCAAATGAGATCTTCTCCAAAAATTTATCCATAGAAAGATCTATAATTTGCATTGAAATCTAAGCTATGCTAGAAGTTATGGAAAATAAGCAATTCCAATTCATTAATCCAATCATGTCATAGCTTGTCATGTATAAGATTTAAATTCACCCTGTTCTTAATGGTCAAGCACTTGGGGATAATAAGGTAAATTTTCATTTGATGGATTATCATGCCCGGATAATATGGAGCTGAAGTAAAAGTTTAAGTTCTAACTTCCGTAGCCGCCCTTAATTTTTCCACCCTTGTGGATGCTTATCAATTAATCATCGCTGCAAAAGTAAGGCTAAATTAGCAAAAACTTCATCAGTCATGAAATTGGTCATGTAAGCCAATCCTTAATCCAAACAGAATGGATGCCGGACATTGAACGGCTGCCAAAATGTGAGCCTGAATTTTAGCTACAACGCGAGCCATTCTGTGGAATACGTGCAGTTCTCCGCCGCCTTCTGGCTCAAGGCGCAGGAACTACACATGTCGCCTGCACCTTTGATAGAGCGCTTCCTCCTCTGGTCCTGGACTTCCGACCTCCTCGAGCCAGCCAATCCCAGTTTCCCCGCTCAGAAGGCCTGCCCCACTGCTGAGGCCGTCCGGTGACTCTAAGGCTGGGTGCAGGTCTGGATTCGGAACCTGTTCAACTATCCTTCTGATGAGCGCGCCCTGAGCCAGCGATGCGATCGTGTGGCAGCCGCCGGCCGCAAGTCGGAAGGGCTGGGAGGTGGCGGAAAGCAGGGCAACGAAGCTCCGCCCTTCGGGGCAACGCAGCCCCACCCACAGGGCAATCAGCAGAGCAACGCCTTCACCCTGCTTTGCACTCCCTGCCTGCTCCTCTTGCTCGCCCTCGCTTTCATTCACTAATTGTCCACCCATTTTCATCTCAAACTCTTGCTGACCTTAAATCGAAACGTCTGGATTTATGGCTGAGAGATTGCTCGTATGTGATTGCTTTTGAATTTTAGTTCTTTTTTCAAAACTACAAAAGAATACAAGGACATATCGGCTATGGCCAATGGGTGTTTAGGAAACCTAAGTTTTTGCTCTTATGCTTTTTTCGTCCTCTTGGATCAGGCGGATGCGCAAGAGAAAGACTTCCTGAATTCAGTTGTCAAAAAAGTTGAAACATTACTTTTTGGGTAGAAAGTTTGAAAAATGGGGTATGTTTAGAAATAGCGAATTCTCAACGGATTTGGACAAACTTTTTTTTTGCTGAAAGGTAATAACATTTTAGGAAGATCTGGAGGGGTGGAAATGGTACCGGAGCAGATGAAACATTACGCTTTTGGGTAGAAATTTTGAAAAAAATGGGGTATGTTGAGAAATGGCGAATTTTCAATGGATTTGGACAAACTTTTTTTTGCTTAAAGGTAATAAAATTTTGACTTGTATAGGCACTCGGTTCTTAATAACCTCTCTCGAACCTCCTTCTCTTTCGCACCTCCTTCACCTTAATCGTCCTCTCCTTCGCTCTGTCCGCGCCTGCTTCCTACCTAGCACCTAATCACTCAACAAAGAAACCCTGCAACTTGACCAAAGTTTCCAATGATTGCATGAAATTTAGCCATAACCTTGGTTTTGTGTGCACAAATTGAGAGATAAAGTAGAAATAAAACAAGATCAAAGTTGTGATCGAATTCCACAGTTTGAGTTATTTACTCATTAATAAGAGGTTACAATCAGGTAGTTAGGGCCGAGTAGGTGAGGACCAGTGCCTCTATTTCAAACTGGTGCCATTTATTGGGGCTGTGCGAGCGGAGCGGAAGCACAGTCCCCTCTTAGCCAAGGACCAACCCTATTACGGATTTTGAAAATATGATTGCCTGCCAAATATTCCATGGGCAGTTTACAGTGCTGCGAGTAGGCTCAATGGACGTAGCAAACACAGAGCTTTAATCAAAAAAAAAGTTCATTAAATTTGTGTTGAGAATCAACCAAGTTATGGCCAAAAAACTTTTTAAAAAGTGTCCGTCCGTTATCCGTCCGCCGTCCGCCGTGTGCCGTCCGCCGTCCGCCGTCTGGCCGTCCGCCGTACGTTCTGCTCGGCATGGGGATCGGCAATATCTGGGGCTCCAGTCCCAGATAGCTCATTTTTCAAGAAAGTTCTACCCAAGTGACGTTTTATCTGCTCCGGTACCATTCCACCCCTCCAGTATCTTCCTAAATGTTATTACCTTTTCAGAAAAAAAGTTTTGTCCAAATCCGTTTAAACAATCGGCGCCATTTTTACCATATACCCATTTTAGTTTTATCAAAATAACGTCCAACTTTTTTGACAACTGATTCAAGGAACTTTTCTTTGCGCATTCGCCTGATTCAAGGAACCAAAACAGCAAACAAAATTAGTTTTGATATCATTTGCCATAGCCTATATGTCCTTGCATCCTTGTAGTTTTGAAAAAGAACTAAAATTCAAAAGCAATCACATACGAGCATTCACCCTACCCATAAATCCAGACGTTTCGATTTAAGGTCAGCAAGAGTTTGAGATTAACCCCGGCGGCTAACAATGACTGCCTCCAAGCTCGTGTGAGCAAGAGGAGCAGGCAGGGTAGTGCAAAGCAGGGCTGAAGGCGTTGCTCCGCCCATCGCCCGGGGGGCCGGGCCGCGTCTGCCCCGAGCGGTGAAGCCTCGTTGGCCCGGCCTTCCGCCACCTTCCAGCCCTTTCGACCTCCGGCCCGCGGCTGCTTCACGATCCCATCGCTCGCTCAGGGCGCCCTCATTAACAGACCAGCTCAACAGTTTTCCCAATCCAAGACTTTCACCCAGCCTCATTTTCATTTTACTGGCCTGAGCAGCCGGGCAGGCCTTCTGAAGCGGCAAACTTACATCGGCTGGCTCAGGAGGTCGGAAGTCCGAAGCAACTGAGGAGGAAGCGCTCTATCTAAGGCGCAGGCGACATGCGAAATTCCTGCGCCGGGAAGGATAGGGCGAGAATGGATGAATTCCACACAACGGCTCGTGAATCGGAAACGAAAAATTCAGGCTCACATTTTCGCAGCTGTTCGATGTTCGCACATCCATTCTGCTCCGATGAAGCAATTGGCTTATATGTACGCTGATTTTTATGTATGAGTGAAAGTTTTGGCGGATTGAAGCTTAATCCTTGCAGCGATGATTAACTGCAGAAGCATCCACAAGGGTGGAAAAATGAAGGCCTGCTGATGAAATGCAGAACTTAAACTTTTACTTCAGCTCCATATTATCCGGGCATGATAATCCATCAAATGAAAATTTACCTGATTATCCCCAAGCGCTTGACCATTAAGAACAGGGTGAATTTAAATCTTATATATTAAATAAGCGATGACATGATTGGATTAAATTAAATTGGAATCGCTTATTCTCCATAACTTCTAGCATAGCTTAGATTCAATGCGTATTATCAATCTTTTTACTGCATAAATTTTTAGTATCTCATTCGGTAAAATAGGTGAGAAATAATTGGGATGGGGATATGGAAAAATATTCCAATTGGGTAGTTGGGAGGTTTTTTTGGGATAGTGATGAAATGTTTTTGGGGGGATCAGATTTTGTTGCTTGAACCTCATTGAAGATTCAATTTTACCGCGGAGCGGCCGAAGGGCCGCTCCGCGGTCTATAGAGGTTACTAAACTTTTGTCCTGATATATATATATATATATGTGTCTGAAAATGTCGGCCCGGGCGGAAATCTCAACGGACTCCACAGTTCTGAGGTACGGCTTATTTAAAACAACTGTAGTGGGGTAGACCGCAGTTTGAATATTTAAACATTACTTTTTGGGCAGAAAGGTCTCGAACTGGATACGTTTCTGCGTTGTAGCACCTTTAATCTTGAGAATTGCACAGAAGACTTGCGTTTTTTTGTTCACAAGTTGTATATAACTATTTTCTAAATATATATACACGCTTCCCAAATGGTTTAGAAACGATATACTTTCCATTCTCTTAAGTGACAAAATTTCACGCAACAATAGCATAAATAATTAAGTAGCATCTGAACGGCGATAATTGAACAGAAGACTTGCGTTTTTTTGTTCACAAGTCGTATATAACGATTTCAATATATACGTTACTTTTGAAAATGGTTGAGAAAGCAATAGACTTTTCATCCTGAGTGACAAATTTTCACGCACAACAATAGCATAACAATAATTTAGTAGCAAAGGCCCGAATGGCCTAGAACTGACAGAAGACTTTGGTTTTTTTGATTCACAAGTCATATATAACGATTTTCAAAAATAATGCTAACTTTTTGAAAATGTTTAGAAACCAGATAATTTTCATCTTGAGTGACAAACTTTCACGCACAACAATAGCATAAATAATCAGTAGCAGCTGAACAGCCAAGAATTGCACAGAAGACTTTGGTTTTTTGATTCACAAGTCATAAATATATACCAATTCCAAATTGTGCGTACTTTTGAAAAGTGGTTGAGAAACCACAGACTTCCGGTCTTGAGTGACAAATTTCACGCATGCCAATAGCATCAATAATCAGTAGTCTTCGGCATGTGCTACAGGTGAATGTGGAAGGGGGAATATGCTTCGGCGGTCACCTATTGCGCCTTGCGCCATATACTTGTTTTCCTTAGGAACAATCCCATTCCTCTCTTCCCCTGAAGCAGGTTTGGCTATCAAAATAAATCAAACCAAAGTGCGCTGCTTTCAGAACGGAAGCGATCTAACCGACTCCGTTCTGTAGCAGAAAAACTGCTGTGGGGTTTCAGATCTGGTAGGAATGGCTGCAAGACTCGGTGCGGCAGGTCACAGCGTGTGGTCCATGATAGTCTGTGAGGGTGTCCAGGCTCACAGAGTAGCTGGGCAGCTCATCGCACCTGAGGAGGAGGAGATGAGGAGGAGTAAATCGAGAGAGTTAAGAAGCCAAACCCTGACGCTTTCATTTGGACTTCGATGAAAGCCAGGGGGTCAGGAGAGCAGTTGCGGAACTGAAGTGGCGTGCAGCGATTGGATACCCTTCGATTCGATGTATTACAGATACAAGGCGTCTTGTCTGCACAGATTTTCCTGCCAAGATGTTTCGCCTTATTTCTCTAAGTGAGGGGCTTAAAACAGTTGAAAATGGTTAGAAAATAGCCTAACATCTTCATTAGGCCGTAAGAGTAGGGAGCATGCTGCGCATCTCTGCTTTCAGCAAGCAAGCCCATCTTCCCTAGTGAAGTCGGCATAATCGGTGTGCTGAAATACGAATCCGGTCTTTAAGTCTCAAACTCCCGTAAAAGGTATGCGAGGTAGTAAAAAGAAATAGTTATGCCAAGATGATTGGTTTACGGTTTAATTTTTTTTATTTATTTAAAACTTCGAAAATTTGAAAAGCAAGTTAAGAACTTATTTCATATTTTATGCAATATATTTCATAGTGTAGTTATATTTTATGTTATAGTGTAGTTCTATTGTTACTGATAGAAATAGTTCTAACATATGACGAAAGAAAACTGTCCTTGAATCTATACACCAGCTGCAATATCATGCAAATCAAAATTGCACTATGCTTTCACACTTATTTCGCAAATTTTTAAAGTATTTTTACTTGGCCTCTCGGTATGACTTACCTTTGGCATAACTTGGAGCGTACAGAAGCTTTGAAAGAACTCTCCACTTTCAACTCTCAACATAGTTGTAGCCAATTTTATCAATTTCATATCATGTACTACAAGCAGCAACTTCAGGAAGCAAAGAGTGGCCAAATATGTCAATAGCCTCATACTCTACAAAGCTACCCTTAATAAGTGTGTGTTTATCGAAATTTGAAAAAAATAATGACGATTATGACGTGAGACTTGTAAAAGAGCGACCTTATTATCTCAATCATGTCTTATGTAATTAGTTTTCAAGAGTGCAGCGCATGAACTGTGGCCTTTTTTAAAAAGCAATTGAAATGACGATAATAATGTCAGTCACCATCATGAATGTCTCTGATTATAACTATGACTATTAGCCTTTTAAATGCCAAAAGATCAAGTATTTTTATGAAAATGCTCGTTTTACCATGTGGAATGGCTATTTCAGGATCCTGACCTATAATTCCGTAGATATCATGCTTCATAGGCAGAATAAATTGAATGTTTTCCAAAACCAGTAACAACCAAAAAAGCGAAAATTACCAAATCTGACGAGATTATAAGCAATTCTTTATACTTTTTCTTCAAATGGAGTGCAAATTATTGAGGCTGGATTAAAAATGCGGTTGGTTCATTAGTATTTTTTTGCGCCAGGCTAAAGTATAGCAACCAAGCAGAAGTGGGTGCAAATAGATGAAGGTTAACGGTATTGCAGCAAAAACCTCCTTTCCGAAAAACTTTGATGGCATGCGTCATTGTTTATAGAGCGTCACAATGTACTTGAACGAAGAA
>JASANA010011219.1:0-80146 GCA_030248095.1 Ptycholaimellus sp. GST1_10
GAATTTTAAGTGAAAAGTGAATCAGAAAAAAAAATGAATTTTGAGAAAATTTAGGTGAATTGGAAACGAATTGCAAAAATTTTGAGGTTTCCTAGGTGAATTGGAAATGAATTGCAATTCTTTTTACTTTTTTACTTTTTACCCCATTTAGTTTTCACTTTTTACATTCCACTTTTTACCTTATTTATCACTTTTTTCAACTGCTTCTAGCCCAGATTTCCCTGCCTCGAACTTCAAAATTTTCTCAATTTCTCTCAATTATTCAATTTTTTTGTCATCTTTATTCTGCTGAAGGATAGCTTGGCTCCAGATAGCCTACAATTGGTATGTCCTTGAGTTCTGCCTGGTCTGAGGCCATAAAATGCGGACTTTTGCATCCAATGCCACTGCTCGACAGGTGATGACTGATGTGTACCTTCACAACCTTCACAAGCCAACACAACAATGCATCTGAAAGAGATTTTTCAGGCTGTACTAGTAGGCATCACGTTGAACTATGGCTTTATTAAAATTGACATGAAACCTGTGGTGGAGTATCTCAGCGCGTCAAATAGCAGTACAGGTTAGTATGCATTTGCGCACTTTCTGCAGTAGCGTTGAAGGATTGCATCCTAGCCTATGTCTAAGTAAAGTGGACACTCCATCCAAGCATGGGTCGTACGAGGTCGAATGCAGCCTGGGATATCGTGCCTAAAGGGTGGTGGACGCTGTCAGGAGGGAAGACGACATGCGCTGTACCAGATCCGGGTGGCGACGGGAAGGTCTGCGACTCCATGGTGGACAAGGCCGGGTCTCTCTCCAACCTGTATCTCCACTTCATGCGCCATCACGCCGAGGACTACCCCCAGCTGGCAGAGGCCATCCAGAAGGCCTACAAAGGTTTCCTTTTTTACTTTTCATTTTTCCATTCCACTTCATCCTTGCCTGTTGGCTTCTAGGTGACAAGGAATCAGAGGGGCCTAGCAAAGGCGCGATGGATGCGTTCGTGGTGAACAAGCCGGCACAGAAGAGGAAGTCCATGGACCGGGCATCGGCGCAGTTCAAGTTCATCACCGGCAAGATCGGCGTCATGGCTGCCTCTTGCAACACAATTGTACTCTTTAGTCCTCTCTTTTGTCCTATCAATGCGCAGGGCTCAGCATGTATTTAGGCCTACAACATCTTCTCCAACCCAGCCTTCATCAACATGCTCACGGCTCTCAACCCATCCTTCCCTCCTCTCTCTCGCCAGTACGTCGCGGAGCTGGCCAACGATGCTGGGACAAACCTTCTCAACAAGCTCAAACACACCCTTCAGAAGGAGCCCCGTCTGACAGCTGTGCTGGATCTCTGGACCGCAAAGTACCCCTCTTCTCCACTCTAACAATAGTTGGTTCTATAATTTGCTCATTGATTTGAGGAGCGGATCGCACTGGCTGGGAGTGGGCGTGTACTTCATGGACCGTCTTCGCCTCGAGCCCATCTTCCTCGCCCTGCCCCCCAAGCCCTGCCAAGGAGCCACAGCACAGGAGGTGATGGCCTGCCTGGCAGAGCTGTGGACCGCCGACATGGGCCTAGAAAAGCGGCAGATGTGGCAGGTTTTTGCTTTTTGCTTTCCAATTACCAATTCAACTTATTACATCTTGATTCGCATTGTCAGGTTGTGTGTGACGGCGCTTCCAACCTCAAAGCTGGCTTCGCACGCTACCTGGCGGATGAGTTCACCCGGCTCGAGATGGAGCGGCTGAACTTGGACGACCAGGTGATCCCAGAAGCAGAAGCAGCAGACAACGCCGAAAGCTCTGACGAGGAGGAGGACGAGGGTGGAGCGGAAGGCGAGGAGGAGCAACTCTACGCCATGCTGGAGGAGCACGAGGAGGAGCAAGGCCATGCTATCATCGAAGGGCTGGACGACAGGGAGGCCGCCTTCTTCGTCTACCGCTTCGTCTGCTTCCTCCACCGCATGCACCGCGCCATCATGACGGCTATCGCTCAGACCCGCCCAATCGACAACCTCCTATGCCGCTTCTCCCGCCTAGCCTCCTGCTTCCGTGGACGGTTTGTTCTCTACACTCATATGTTATGTTTCAGAATGCACATATTGATGTCTAACCAACTGGCATAAGCAATAAACGATGCTTACTTGCTAGTGGATAAAAATTTGCAGAGCGTTGGGCAAACTGATCAAGCAGAATGGAGGGCCAGCGATCAAATGCTGGATTGTGGTGCGCTGGTATGGAGACTACGCCATGGCGGAGTCCCTGCTGGCCAACCGCGTCTTCATCCAGCACCTACTCAACACCAACACGAGCAACAGCATCAAGAAGATGACGCCGCCTTCGGGAGCCCACTGGGACCAACTGGCATCGCTGCACAAGCTCCTACAGGCTCTCAACTACGTTCGGCTCCGCCACGAAGGCCCTCCCGCTCTTTCCAGTTGACCCTCCTTAAGCTGTACCTGGGCTAGTTCCCTAATTAGCTGGACCTATGCAGGGGTGCTGAAGGATGTCATCACGCTGGTGAAGATCTGTACAGACTTCATCGAGAAGGAGGATGAGTCGGCCACGGTGAAGGGCTTCGCCAAGGCTCTGCGGAAACAGCTGCAAACCCGGAGGATTTTTGTACCCGGGGCCTTCAAACCCGGGGCCTATTTGTAGGGGATTGTAGGGGAAAAAAGGTTGCGAGGGACCATTCTAAGTTGCTAAAAGTCTGCGAGGAGGCGACACTAGGTGTCTGACACGGAGGAGTCGTTCGCCAGACGACAGGCACAACAAACGGCTGTCTCTGCTGCCCTGCTGAATCAGGGTTGGCAATGCTTTCCTTGCTGACTGCGCATTTATATCCTCTGCCAAGCAATGTACATGCGTATGCAAGCAATTCCACGGTATTTAGAGACTTTTTATAGCTCACATGGGCATTTTTGAGCAAAAAAGTAGAACTGATGTAAAAAAAGCCAAAAAATGGGCAAAAAAGTAAAATAAAGTATAAAGGTGAATTGCAATTTTTTGGAAATGGCGGAGGTGCAAAAAAAGTAGAGTAAATGCTTTCGGCATGAGGTGGAAAGTGAATTGCAATCTCAAATTATTTTACCTAACAGCACTGAAAGACTGCTCTCACATAGTGCTTGTTGTGGGCAGAGCTTCTGCAAAGACTTCTCACGTAGTGCTTGTTGTGGGCAGAGCTGCTGCAAATACTGTTCTCACGTAGTGCTTGTTGTGGGCAGAGCTGCTGCAAAGACTGCTCTCAGCGAGCTCAGCTATCTCCCTTCGAGGATAGAGGAGGCGCGGAGTCCAGCGGAGTTGCAATTGTCTCAGATCCGGCGGTGGAAGTCCTGGGAGTGTCCCTTCTCCCAGTAGGCTTTCCTCTGCTGGAGTTACGACCAAGAAGGAGCGCCAGGCAGCTCGATCCATCAAGAGGTGAGTGACTCGCGTTAGTCTTGATAGGATGAAGAGTCTCTCTGCCGCTTCTGTTTCCAGGCCTTGTAGGTCCAGCAACGCGAGGTGTGTCAGCATAGGGAAATGCAGGAGCCTCCGTGGTGGTGTCAACAGCTCCTCTGTAGATGATTGTCCCACGTATTGCACCTTTGTGACCGTTGTCGGCAGATCTTCAATGTCTGCCATCATGGCCACGACTAGTTTTGGTGCGAGAGCACTCAGACCCACAAAGGGACCGATTATCCACAGCTGTTTGAGCTATGTCAGTGGGACTGATCTTGTTGGCACGTCCCATGATGATGTCTCTGTTCCCTGTGTCTGTATGTCCAGTATGACTAGTCTGGTTGGCAGCATGTCCCACGCTCCTACCCATTGTTTCCCCTCTTCCTCCCTAGGTCCGGCTGAGGTAAGCCGCGGCAGGGAGAGGAGTCTGAGGTTGGGAATGAGTCACCACAATTCAGGCATATGGATAGTTGCCTGCTGGTTGAAGGTCAGGTTCCGCAGTTGGGATAGAGGCTGACACCAATTAGTCTCCACCACACCGTCCTCTGCTGCTTCCAAGTCAAGGTGGAGAGTCCGTAGCTGGGGGAGCTGTGACAGGGCAGCCCAATCCATGGTGTCGAAGTATGTGCAGCCGTAGATTGTCATCTTCTCCAGTCTGGGGACTCATGCCGCTACGTCCATTACGGAGATGCAGGAGCCGATTGTCATCCATCTCATGTTTGGTTTTGTAAGGCGCCCCAGGGTCCCCTTCCACGCTGCCACCCCCTCTATCCCAGATTGTAGTTGACATGCTGGCCGTCGGCAGTAGAAACCTTTTTCACTTCTTTTATCAAATAAAACAAATATTTCAAAATTTATAAAAATAAAAAAACCAATTTACACTAAAAAATCTTTATCACCATAAAATTACAATCAAGAAAAAGGTTTTTATGGCGTTTGAAATGTACTTTTGGCCCATAAAGGGCAACGATACAGTGCTTTGTTCTTATGTCTGAAATGTTGCATCAAGCTTCTTTTCAAGTGGACACGTTAGTTCATAAACTTTAACATCTTTTTACAAGATGTATAACATAAAACAAATTCCAAAAACCGCATGAAAATTAGCGCCAAAAAGCAATGTTTCATTCAATACTCTAATAGAAAGCAGAGTTTCAGAAATAACAATATGTTAGCAAGACTTCGATATTTCTTTAACAGAAACAAATACAAAAAAATTGTACATGTCAACTCAAGCATATGGGGAAGCCGCTAACAAATTAAATACAGCAGAAGTTTTTAAAATCATCTGCTGTTCTGAATCCTGGCAGATAATGTTTCAGCGTATACATTTTAACGTACATGAAATATAGGCAATAATGTCATTTTCTCCTCACTATGCGAAAAACAAGCCAAACGTGACTAAAATATCCCCAGCCGTCAGGTGGGATCTAAGAAGAAACAGGAAGCCGTTAGAATGCCCATTTACGCCCAAAAGGCAGATGTGCACGGGAATGGCCTTGAGGGCAAGCACACCTAGAGGACAGGTCGTTCTCCAGTTGGCCTCAACAGTCATACAACAAAAATTTCTCACTACAATGCCAATCGCTTTGGAAGGACTAAGTTTCTGGCTGGATCTCCTGAACAAGTGCTATACCTTTGCCACCAACTTGGCTGATCTTTACTCGAGAATCAGAGAGCTCCGTCGCGTGGAAAACGCCCAAGATTTACCCCCCGTTTAGGTACAGCCTTTCACTCATAGCCAGTCAAAACGCTGCAAAGGCGGTGATATCGCGTAAAGAATAGGCTGATTTACTAGCCTTTGATACTGATGGAAGGTGAGGATAAATACCCCTGCCTCCCGTCAGATCCATTGTAGGACTCTGGTGTGGTTACAAGGGCAGAGAAGCAGTAGGGCTTTATCGTAAGGAAGCAGGAGAGAGGACTGATCTTAGAGGCCGGTCTAAGGTGCAGGAGCTGCCTTGTTGTGGCTACGCTCCAGACTTGAGTCATGCACCTTACAGTGTTATTATCAAAATGAACACTTTCAAAGCTTACTGATTTTTAGGGCTACACTCAGCTAAAAAAACTGTTCAACAATTTATACTTAGAATATTTCCCTATCTAAAAAATCAACTCTTTCATTGTGCATTTTTTCTTAATATTAACACTATCAAAACATAGTTTGGTCGTACATAATTTTCTCAGTGTATTTTAAAAAAATGTTTCTTTTTTTTGTATTCAAAATTTAATGCAACCAAATATTTATAATGATAATAATAAACTTATCACTAATGATAAATTCATAAATGTAGACCCAAAGAGTACAGTGGACAATATTGCAGCAAGCTGGACTTTTTACTTGAGGCGATTGCAAATTTTTTGAGAAAAGAGACTGCCAATGGTACCAGATATTTCTTCCACTTTTAATATAGTGTAAAATGTAGATATGCACATTTTGTTCTGTTACTGCTTATATATTTAGTTAAGATTTTATTGGATAAAAAAATAAACTTATTTAAAAAATATAACAAAAGGACAAGATTTGGAAATTTGAAATACAATGCAGATTTATTGGCAAACCAATATATTAAAAATACAATGCAAATTTATTGGCAATCTAACATATTTTTGTAAAATGTTTATGACTTATACTCAAGGCAATCGATTTTTGAATGAAAGAACTTTACTTTTGGCATGCTAAGGGCACCATTTGTTTTCTCAACTTTAAATGCACAAAACTAAAAAAGAATGCTTAAGAAGGATTAAGAAACCTACCACTATACCACTGGTGTATATGGCTTTTTAATTCAACTGAAAATTTATGAATAAATGAAAAAATGAGGGCCAAGGACCCCGAGAAGGGGCTGGGGGAAGAAATGAATACCTACTATTGTTTCAGAATAGATGCAGATGAGAATGAGAAGAAGGAGAAGGAGTTTGGACAAATGGATTTAAGTGATTTTCTCACGAATTCTGCCATTTTTTATGATTTCTTGTGAGTTTTGGTCAATATGATGATGCTCTTTCCATTGGAAAGAGATACAGAGCAATCGTTTTGCTGCAAGGAGCAAGAGCCTTATCAATTTTAAGATCTTAGCAGATGACCCCGAAAACGTACACCTAGGTTGAACAGAAGTAGCCTGGGCGCTGACACTCCACTGCAGCTTCATTCCCGCCAGCCCAATAGCCTAAATTTTTTTTTTGTTCTTACTCTAATTTCTTTTAGACTTCAAAGCATCACGGTTTGATTTAGAGGCAGAATCACCCAAAAACGAGTCATAGCAGGAACGAGAGAGGAGGCATTAATACTGCTAACCTTTTTGATCGTCAAATTCATTTCTGAAAGAAGTGGCAGCCCAGTAACACTTGACAGAAATGTGTGCTGCAGCGATTCACCCCTTTTTTTATACTACCAGGCAAAATGGGCATGAACGATACCCAGCGCCTCATCCCTATTGTCCCCCATCTTCTGCCAACGCCTGCATATATACACCACCACCCCACTCCTTTGCTCCACCCGAATTTCAATACCTACCTCATTAGTGTGTGAAGGTGATTGGCTGTCCCACACACTTAACATGTTGTCAACACTCTCACACCCCCTCCCCTTCCGCATCCAGGTCTCTCACTCAGCCTCCTACCACCTTCCTCTCGCTGACTCATCATCTTTTCTTTGTTGGCTTTTTCCTCCACCCCTTCATAAGACCTTAGACCTGTGTATTTTGTCAGGTGAGGACCTTGGGCTTGATACAGGCTGGAGAGGATTCTGCTCCATGTAACTACGCTGTCCCATATGCTGTCGTCACCAACATGATCACTTTCAAAATTTAAACCTTCCTGCTCCAGGATTGATTGACTAAATAAGATTTGTCAGTTATGCTTATGCTGATGGTTTACAATATTTCACCAATGATCCCACTTGTTTTCATCAAGCTTCAAACTTTGTAGATAACATGCTAGCAGCTGAGAACTGTTGTTTTACATGTAGAAAGTACCAGTTATCGTGTGAGCTAAAGTGTAAGAAGTCTTTCTTTACCTTTTGTGGATAGTTGTAAATACTTGGGTACTATTATGGATTGGGGTCATAGCTTAGAACTACTTGTTAATAACATTGTTTAGCAGCACTAGCACTATAGTTTAGCAGCTGGTGAGCTGTATCACTATGCATGCTGCTGTGTGTATGCTATACTGGATATTCATAATGCTATTTCTTGATAGCATTGCTCCTGTGTGGAATTCTATTGGGGAAACGGAAAGCAGGAAACTGGATAAAGCACGCCCTGAGTACCTGCAATGTGTCGGATTGACCATGTGCCAGCACCACCGGCACCTTTTTGATCTATCTTTATAGCATGGCCTACAATAAACATCTGCTCACCCGCACTCATATCCTCAGGGCATTTCAACAACTTTTTGATTACGCAGGTCACAGGTAGTAGCACTGCAAATACAGGGCTGGCATCTAATTATCTGTGATTTTAAATTGCATTTTCTTTCTGGTCAGATATGAATAATAACATATTTCAAAGGGTAGTATATGGAAGACTAATAATGTAGGATTTTCCCTGATCACTCTGCGTATTCACCTTTTGTTTTTTCAATTTGTGGAGGCGGGTAGGGACAGGTTGACTGGCGTTGTGGATGTTGGACCTGAAGAGGGCGCCTCCCTTTCGCAGCAGCGCCTCCTTCTGCTCCTGTACATTTTGTGCTCCTGTACAATACATTAAAGTCCATCTGCGTGAGATCCAGGGGATTAAAAAGCCAGGTCGAGCTAAAAATAAGAATTGTCTGGTATTTCCTATGCACCCATTCATTGCATTCAACACTACTGCGATGGCCTTGTGTTAAGGCAAATGCAAGCACTTCCAAAATCACAGATAATTAGCTGCCAGCCCTGTATTGTGGTCAATACGTGGGATTCATTCATTGCATTTCTTTCAGCTGCACATATAGTTTTCAAGTTGTAAGCTCTGAATTGCCAAAAAAGTGGCAAATGAATTATACATACCTTACCGCATTAGGTTATAATATGAGCTGGTAAAAATACGATAAAACTTTGAATCATCCAAGTATTGTGCGTTCATGAGTATGATTAAACATTGGTTATAAATCAAATAAAAGATAAAGTATACCATTATTTTATGTTTACACAATGCAAAGATTAAAAATAAAAGAGTATCTTAGAGTAGACAGCACAAACAATAAATTAATTTTATTAAATACAATATTTAACAATGCACTGTAATTATCAACAATATTATAGATAAAAAAGCAAATTTGAAATTGAACTAGTCTTTTAAATTCATAGGTTTTAGTTTTGCTTTGAAATACCAATAATTGTCAGAACCTGGTTAATGATTTGCAGTCCTGGTTAATTAAACTATTTGCAATCCTTGAATATTTTTTCGGTTTTGGAAAACTGCAGCGGAAACTTTAAACACATAATCATAGTGGGCTGAGGTATATTTTCGTCTAGGAAACGCAATTCGCATAAACTCACCAAGCAACGGATTCTGCTGATCATTTGCCAAACCATTACACGATTTATATTTCTCAGGCGCAAAGCGATTGTTTAGAACAAATGAACCAGCATCAAATGTTCGGATTCCTCCTTCCAAATACATAGCATTTGCCAAAGCCAGACCTGGGTAGTTGTGGGATTGGATGTGCTCAAGAGCGTGGCCGGCATTAATAAAAAGCGCATTGCTTGATACAGGCTGGTAAATAGAATAACCAATATCCATAAGATCTTTTCCTAAATCAGTGGCAATATTTAGACGGTGTTGCAACATTCTATTATCTAATGCTTCTGAAATACCAACAGCTATGACATCTAAATCCCTTCCAGCTAAGCCACCATATGTGGGAAAACCTTCAGTCAGTATCAATAATTCTTGAACTTTGTGGGACAATTCTTCTAAACATTTATCAAATGCTATGCAGCCACCAACAGAGGAGAGGCCATCGTGCTTAGCAGAAATCCACATTCCATTTACACAGCTGAATGCTTCTTTTGCAATCTCGTCGAATTTCCTTGTTTTCATAATTGGGCTCTTTCTCTTTTTTCCATGAAAGCATTTCTGCAACCATGAAAGCATCCATTATAAGCAGTGGTTACCATACTTCCAACAAATGTCGCGAACAGTTTGTAAATTTTCCATTGAAACGGGTTGACCATATCGCATAGCATTTGATAGACTGATAAAAACTGCTGGAATGAATGATAGATTATTTATTAGCAGTTTTTCCAAAGCAACTACATCCATATTTCCCTTGAATGGATAGTCTGAGCCTATGGAGCAGCTTTGTTCGTTATATGCAACTTGTGAACAAAAAACTCAAGTGTTCTGTTAAATTATCAGCCGTTCAGCTGCTACGAATTATTGATGCTATTGACATGAGTGAAAGTTTGTCAATCAAGAGGGCAAGTCTGTGGTTTCTCAACAATTTTAAATAGTGAGCACAGATTTGGAATCGTTATATACGACTTTCTGGCCTGTAGGACTTCACTTGGTGCTGTGGTTTGCCTTTTTTGGGATCGGAATGATCAGGGCTTTCCGCCAGCCGGCCGGGACTATGACTTCAATCCAGCTTCTATTTAGGAGGGCTAGGAGGGTGCGCCGGCCTGCCTGGGTAGGTTAAAGAGCATCTCTGGGAGGATTGCATCTGCCCCTAAGGGCCCCGCTTGTGATATATACGACTTGTGAACAAAAAAACTCAGGTCTTGTGTGCAATTCTCAGCCGTTCAGATGCTACAGAGGAAAATGGTAATTTTCGGGAAAAACTTTTTTCTACTCAGGAAAGTAATGTTTCTAATGGTCCGGCACCAGCTCCACCCCCCCAGGATCCAAGCGGCACATTATAGCTTTCAGGAAAAAAAAGTATGTCCAGATCCGTTGAGAATTCGCCCATGCCCAGCACATGCAGATACATATATAACACATATGATAGGGATTTGCTTCCAATTTGATTTTAAGGATGAACTGGCAGCTGCTGCGTGGAGCTACGGGGAGCTGCTCTCTAAAACGTCACCCACTGCCCCACCACAGTCGCAGCCAGAAGAAGAAGAGGATCTGGCTCCTCCAACGCCGTTGGATTGGGAGGACAGCCTGCAGTACAGTACCAAGCCCGTGCCAGCCTCACCGTCTACGCCAACTACATCATCACTGCTGAAGAGAAGAGTCCCTCCTACCTAACTGCCCTTCCAACCATCATTTTTACCCTATAACAATTGCAGAGATGGAGGGCATCGTGTGGTGGCGTACAAAACAAGACAACTCCAGCATCGCCAACCTCTTCAGCAAGGAATGCATCCTCAATCCTCTCCCTTCCAGCCTCGAGTGCTGATGCAGAGCGTCTCTTTTCTCGCATGGGCTTGCTTATCAATGGCTTACGTAACAGGCTCAACGAGCATTCTATCACATCCGAGGTCATTTTTGGAGCTAATCAATGGCTCATTGGACGTGTTTAGCTTTATCAGAAGTACTCATGCCTTGCTTTGATCTCGCATTGTTGCTTTTTCTGGAATTTGGAGACGATAACAAATACACTAAAAACTTTTTCAGGTAATGCATTTTCATTTCCATTTTTTCCATTCCATTTCGATGAGCACCTGAAAAATGAAAAACCTGGAAATGACATGCATGGGAAAATCCGTTGGAGGCCCGAAATGCAAATGTAAATGCCTGGATCCGGAATTTTACCAGGTGCTCATTACTGGTTGAGAATTGAGCCTTTTACAGCATACCCAAATTTTCAACCGTTCTACCCGAAAAGTTAATGTTTCAAATGCTCGGAAATCAGTTCCACCCCTCCAGATCTTCCTAAAATTTCATTACCTTTCAAGAAAAAAAGATTCAAGATCCGTTGAGAATTCGCCCAAGGACAGCATTTCCAGAAATATGTACACACATATATATGAGGACAAAATTTAGTAGCCTTTATACACTGCAGAGTGGCCCTTCGGGCCACTCCATGGTCAAAAATTATTAAAATGACCAAAATTCCGTTAAAGTAAGCCAAGACAATGTTGATGATGTGGGCTGCTTGTCCACCATGACCTGTTTATGAACACCCGGTTTTATATCAATTCATTTTCATTTCATTTTGTTAACTACCATATTCTTCTGAGCGGGAAAAGCGGATAGTGTTAAAAAGGTGAATATTGTTTGTTGTTCCATATAGTTGATTTAGAAATTTGCAAAAGCAAATTGCAAGAGAATATCGTTGAATACCAGAAGGACAGAATTAAACGAGAGGAGAGAGGAGCGAACGGTGAATGGGGCAAATATATCTTGAATTCATATGGTTCTATCTTTATTCGTCAATACCAGTAGATAACTAGTTTGCTCTTAAATGTTGCCCCAATGCAAAAAACTATTTTAGTATCAGCCAAATGGAGTTACCAATTGAATTTTATTTGAAGTTCCAATATTTTATTATTTTCTAGTAAAATGTAGGATATTATAAATGAAAATTGGCATATAAATATTAATTAAATTTATTGTTATTAAATTGGCAATGTACTAAAATTTGGAAAGGAGAATAATAAAAGATAGGAAAGATGGTTTATGAACACTGGTTATTATAAGGTTGCAGAAGAGGAGCACTGGGGTGCGTATTTGGTGGATAGAGGAGCACTGGTGTAGCAACTATGACATGATTCAGAGGGATGAGAGCATAACCAGGTGGAATCTGAAGTGAGGCATTAGCATCAGCAAGGTGTGCAGGTCCGTTTAGATTGTAAACTGTCGTGTTGTTTGCAGCATTGTATGGTTGAGGTTGGCTCTTCTTTCCAAAAGCGCCAGAAAGTGATCCTCGAGGTGTTCCTGTTCCATATCCTTTATTGTCCACATCTAGGCGAGTACGTCCTTGCAGTTGACCGTTGTTGAGGCTGCCAGCATCAGTATCAATAATGGCAAGTGATGTTGGATTTTTCCCGGTGTTATACTTTTCTTCATTTGCATTCAGGCGAGGGTGATTCTTCTTTCCAAATGCACCAGACCGTGATCCTCGAGGGGTACCAGTACCATATCCTTCCATGTCCACATCTAGGCGATGTTTCTTTCCAAAAGCACCAGAGCGCGATCCTCTAGGAGTACCTGTTCCATATCCTTGGTTGTCCACGTCTATGCGTATGTTATTTTGATGTTGCATGCAGTGGTGTTAAGTAAAAAGTGGAAAAAAAAGTAGAAAGTGGAAAAAAGAGAAAAAAAAACTATTTTGGAACCCTCGAGGTGGAAGCGGAAGTGAAGTATTATGGTTTTGGACCCCCAGAGGTTGAAGTGGAAGTGAAGTGAATTTCCATTTTACTTTCTACTTATTACTTTCCATTTCACTTTCCACTTTCCATTTTCTCAAAATTTTCTCAAACTTTTTTCTCAGTTCCTCAAGTAGGATTCTCTTTTGACTGTTTCAGCCATGCCTTGCATTACTCTGGGTTGTTTCAGACACTCTCCCGTGCAATTTGAAGCAATTTTGAGACAAATTGGGACGTTTTTATGCAAACAGACCAAAAAAGTGGAAAAAAGTGAAAACATTGTAAAAAGTGGAAAAAATTCAAATTTTTAAGTGTAACTAATTTTAGCTAAAAGGCCTGAGGGTGGAAGTGAAGCAAAATGATTGGGGTTTTACCTCACGAGGTGGAAAAGTGAAATGAAACTACCAAATAGTTTTACCTAACACCACTGGTTGCATGTTATTCAGTTTGTATGCATTATGTTCAGCAGCAACACGTGGGCAATAGGTGGTTCCAGTTCCATATCCTCGTTCATCCACATCTTGTCGAGTGTTGTCAATGTTCAGGTTTGCGCTTGCCATTTTGTCTCTAATTATTGATTTCTGACGAGAGAATCCACATGGAATTTCACAAAAGAAAAATCGTTATTTTATTTTTAACTTTTTCAACAGAAACTTCATTTTCTACAAAGAAATGTGTAAATCAGTTAGTTTCTGTCATTTTTTGCAAGTTTAGACAAATATAAATGCTCTATTAAAAGGGATGCAAGGATTTTAATTCAGGCCGTTTTTCACTCTTCTATGTTTAGAGCCAAACAGCATTCAGCGTCATTTTTTCATTGACAATCCTAACAAATGATGGTTTCCAATGCGCCCTCAGCTGCAATCTCCCTGCTGTGCCTAAAGCCCCAATTGATATGCAAGGGGAACAAGGCATCCGTTCTGCCACATCCGCTTTTCAAGAGTGTGCTGGTGAATGACCAAGTTATGCTGCAAAAAGACAGTACTGTGAATGGGATAAATGAGGATGTATTCTATGTTCTGCTCATGCAGTTTAGGATGCAACGGGTGGTGTGACCCCAGAAAGTTAAATTTCTGCAAATATCGTCTTATTCCAATTGACTCCATAGAATTTCCGCCCTACAATCATTCCCAAAGGGTTTAGGTGGGGGCGTTAGGAGGAGTGTGTGCATCAAACTAGAATTGGATGTGATCTTGGTGGAGGACATCAGAAGGGATACGACAGGTGATGCTGATGGTGCCCAGCTTTTTGGGGGCAGATAGAGCGTTGACCAGGTACACTAACACAGTTGAACATTACGGGTGAAAATGGGGAGAGGCCCTCTATCGCTACATGAATCCTAAACACTGCCAACACTTTTATGTTCAACTGCATTTCCAATTTCCAAGTATCTCACATTCTCACATATTCCGTTCCTTCCCTATGCTCAATCTGAGAACTTCATGACCTAGGTGGCATGGTAGGAAGGTGAGTAGAAAATAAAAAATGCCAATATCTCGGCCGGCAAAAGGGAGTGCGAAAGGAGAAGAAGAAAAAAAACGCCTACAGGGTGGTTGAGGCGCGGTGAAGAAGGACTGGGGATTTGGATCTGAAGACTGTTGGCAATGAGTTTGAGGGTGGTGTCGCTGAGGACGCATGTTGGCTTGGGTCAATAATGACATAGAGGTTGCGCTGGAAGCTAGAGTTCACAACAACGAGGTGTAAGTAAAGGTTGGCCCAGCCCGCCATGGTTGTGGAACCTCCTGGTGCTAATCGCATTGTCCCTCATTAAGTGGAATGAATACGAACATTTAGTTATGTAAATGGTAGCAAACATGATTCAGATAACTTGAACTTGAAAATTAATGATTCATGTTCCTTTCCTGAAGAGCTCTATATTAAAGCATCCAATAATAACTTGGAACCAGTACAAAAATAGGAAAAACATGAAATTAGACATATAGAAGTTTCTTAATATGCATAAAAGCTCAATATGTAATGTTCTCTCAGCTTTTGCGGACAATTAACGCAAACATACACTGGAAAGACTTTGCATCGGATTTCATGTTTCTAGAAAATACATTTAGTGATAGAGGCCACAGTAGAACAGAAATGCTCGAAATCATTAGCAAAGTTATCAAAGTTTACCCAAAGCTCACATTCCCTCTTCCTCCTCTCATGCATTAGTCCCAAAACTTAATTTTACTTGTAAATGTTTCAATTTAAATTGCTGAGGGCCAACCACGCCGCAACTTTTGGAACCTCTATTTTATTTTCTATTTTTTAATATTAACATAAGCAATCGGGGCCGTGCGAGCAGGGCGGAAGCACAGTACCCTCTTAGCTAATGACCAACCCTGTTACAGACTTTGAAAATACGAATCAATGCCATTAATTCTTATGGCTAAAAAACTTTTGAACAAGTGTCCATTATTCGTCCGCCATCCGCAATGCGCCATACGTTCTGCTCAGCATGGGGATTGGCAATATCTGGGGCTTTACTCTTGTCCATCGCACAGTGGTGCTGCCATAGCTGCCACGCCTACGCATGGTGGCAGAAGGAAAATCATATGCAAAAGATAGAGCCTGACATAACCTGGAGGAGGCTGGAGCAACGCCACCCAGCCTTGCCATCATCTACTGCCTTTTCTGGGACATTTTCAAGAACCAGAAAGCCATCGCCACCGTTGGGGATGCCTGCGGCTGCTAGTGCACAGTGTTAGGAGGCCTTATCACAAAGGTCCCCTGCCACCCGGTTGCATCATCTCTCTGTCTGGCAGCATTTCTGGGCACTGCCACAGTTCTTTCAACTTCTAGGAGGTGTGCAAGCATGGGGAGTCCACCAGTGGAACAGCAGCAATCTGCCCCCAACTCCCCTCCTCTCTCCTCTGACATCAGACCACCCTGGACGTCTAGTCACAACAAGGCCCGACTTCATGTGAACGACAAGTGGGCCTCTGGCTGTGCTCAGCCCGCTTCTTTTTGGTGGTCTCTCATCATACCCTTCAGCTCTCTGCCCCTCAAGGATTGCAGCATGGCTTCTCTGTACCTGTTGATCAGGGGGGATGGCATCGACAAGTGCTGCGACAACAGCCAGCCCGACGACAGGGTCCATAACAATCATCATGTCCGCTGCATTGGGGGGAGCTGTCACAGCAAGTTCTGCTGCAACGGCCTTGACTCCCTCTATGCACCACCTGGCTCAGCCCGCCCCGAGGTCTGGGAGCAGATCCTGGCCTGGGTCTGCCAGGACCCAGCCAAGAATGGCTTCGACTACCTCTGCCCCTCTACTCTCCCTCCTCCTCTCTCTCTCTCCCGCCTCGCCCCCAGCCCCCTCGGCCAGGCCCAAGCTCCGCGTCCTCGTCTCAAGGCCAAGGACGGCTTCAGGAGCTGCTGGAGATGGGAAGCCGAAGAAGAGCTGCTGTCAGCCCTTGGACACCCTGCCCGCCCTCCGCCCTGGCCTCCTCCCCCCCCCAGGCCCCCTCCACGCCCCGACGCCCAGCCTCCACCGCCTCCGTCCCCTCCTCAAGTCCCAGAGCCAGCCCCGCGGGTCCCAGAGCAAGCCCTAGACAACCCTGGCACAGTCAGACAGGCGCTGAAAGGCAGGTTGGAGCAGGAGGCATTTGAGGAGTACTCCTCCGCCCTTCCTCCAGACCACATCCACCGCCTTGCAACAGAAGACAACTGGCCCTCCAGCCTCGCCACTTTCTCCAGGGCAGAAGCCACAGCCATCCATCGCCTCCGATTGGGACGGGCCACACAGCTGCAGGCCACCAAACACCGCTTTGGCCAAGCCGCCTCACCCACCTGCCCTCACTGCACTTCTGGGGAGATAGAAGACTCAAGACACCTGCTGGAAACCTGCGAGCGCTGGAGGAGAGTGCGTCGGCCTGCCCTGGGCATGCGACCTGCTGTATCCGCCCTCCAAACCTGCCCCAAAAAAGTGATCGAGTTCCTGTCGATGTTACCCGCTGCGGCGGGATGGTCCGTCATCAGCTGACGGCCACCGGAAAACCAACCAACCAACTACCTCTGCCATATCTGCATCTTTGATCTACCAGGCCTCCTACCCTCCACCCTCTACACCAAAGCTATCATCACTGAAATCCCAGTCACCACCTTCTCCGCCTTCTGATGCCCTTTCTGCTACTGTGGCCCAGACGTTCTGCTCCAAGATCTCAGCTCCCACTACACCACACTCACCGGTGTTGACAAGGACTTCAGCGGCTGCCTCAGCAGCGGCACCGACTCCGCGGCCCACAGCTCCACCGCGGACAGCCAGTCGACGAGATGGAAGGAGATGGGGGGCAGTCAAGGGTCAAGGGCCATGGGACCCAGCTCCACTTGGCCCCAGCACCTGCTCATGGGAGGGAGAGCTGGGCGTGGCTTCAAAAATGTTTTGAAGATATTCGAGTTTTTTTCGTAAGGGTCCCCCCTTACGTTCAATCAACTTTCCAACTTAATTTTGGCATAGAGGAGGCCGAAAATCAAATTTCTGAGGGCCTAATGCCACCCTCCAGGGTCAATATATTATAGTGACGTTGAGATTGGAGCCCCAGATATTGCCAATCCCCTGGCCGAACAGAACGTAAGGCGGACGGCGGACGGATAATGGACGGACACTTTTTGAAAAGTTTTCACTCTAGCTCTGCCAATTCTTAACCAAATTTGGCGTATTTTTTTAAAGAAAGCTCTGCGCTTGCTGCATCCACTGAGTTTACTGTCAGACCTGTAGAAAGCCCCCAAAATTAATGAAATTGATTCATATTTTCAAAATCCGTAATAGGTTTTTCTCCTTAGCTAAGAGGGGACCGTGCTTCCGCTTTGCTCGCATTGCCCCGATAGGGGGGGGGGGCTCCCTATGCTTCAACACAGGGACGGGGAGCTCGAAAGAATAAGAAAACTAATAGTCGTATCAAATTACCCTGGTGAATGTTTGAAATTGATATAATGGATATATTAAAAATTATAAAAGACACCAGTATTAAATGCCTAAAAATCTTTTCAGAAAGAATTACTTTTAATAATGACGAAGGTTCAATTAACATTCATAAAATCCAAACAGTATGAAATAAACCAAAAAAGTACGAGCACTGTCACTTCATGCACATCATCCTCTTATCTGCAGCACCTGCGCCCTTTGTCGCTCCTCATGGAAGTATCATTTACATTGTGGCTACAACCCTATTTCTGTTCAATCTACACCCCTCCATATGCATATGGTGATGATAGGAAGGGAGGTACTCTCATAGGAAGCTAACTTCTAAGATACTATATTATTAGTGGGAACTCGATGACTAATATTGGATATTCCATTAATACTTCCAAATGCAGTTTCCTTACTGCAGCCATCAATCATTTAATTATATCAACAAGTCATCCTACCCAAAGCGGCGGAAATGACAGGTCCCAGAACCTTAAATACATTGACATTTTCTAGAAATTACTATCATGCTAACCAAGCAATGTCAGTGCTTCCCCGACAACAGATTGAGTAGATCTGAGTAGCCTTTTTGATAATGTTTCATAGATGTAATATCTTATACATTGCTTTGAGGTAGGTTAGATTTGTTAGATATTGTTGTGCTTGCTTTTAATCATTTAATCACATCTATGATATCCTTGATACCAATTTGCCAACTTGTTTTAATGTTTTGTATTCAGGTTTTTAGAAGATATTCTAGTTTATTAGAAATGACATAACAATAAAATAAGAATCACAAGGTGAAAATGATTAAACCAAAATAAATGGGGCATGGGGAGGAATTGATTTAGTCCTTTTTGTCAGCTTCTTTGGGAGCTTCGGGGGCTTCGGCAGGCTTTTCTCCTGCATTTGCTTCTCCTTCTTTACCTGGTTCTCCAGCTGCGGTTGTGAACTTGGCTTTAATCTTTTTGGCTGCTGGTGTCTTCTTGGCTTCTTCTGGTTCCCAGACCTTGCGAGCAATCTTCTCATCTTCTTTTGGCTCAATTTCAGTTAGCGTGAAATGATGATTTGCAGCAGGGGCCTTCTTATCCTTTGGTGTAAATGTTAGGTTGACTGTGGCAGACTCTCCATCTCCAAGGATTCCCATTACTGGCCGGATCTTAAATAGCTCATTAGATGTGCATTTGACTTTGTAAGCGATACGTTTTCCAGATCCTTGGTTGTTGATTTTGAGCTCTGTTACAATTGATTCCTCCATGGTTCCCTTGAACTCTACTTCTTCCGCGGGTTCGGTTGACAATTTTCCTCCAGCTGTAGCCATTTCCAGTAGTTTAGAGCTTTAGGCTTTGTGAATATTACTTTGTAGTCTTGTGTTTTTGGTTTCTGATCTTTGATCTGGAAGTTACTGGAATACAGGATTTTCATTAACGAAATTGAAAAAAAATGTTTAATGACGTTAATAAAAAAACCCAATTTAAGTGAAAATGAAAATCAATTTTAATCAATCAATCAAAAGCATGGATAACCAGTGATTCAATAATACTATGCATATGTCACAGTCACAAGCATTTAATTGATCATTTAGTGCAAGAATGTGATTGACAAAACAGCAATATTTAGTTAAACCAACCCGCAATTTCCCCATAGATCTCTATATATATTTGTATCCGGGCCCAGCACTCCGCGGTTTTTTAATGAAATTGGCTGAAATTTTGAAAAAAGACCCATCTGGGTGGTGCTTCAGGGCCATTTTTTGCGCTTGGCGTAATTTTTTGATTTTTGCCCAGAATCTAAAATTTTGGTGTTTCAAAGTAAAAATATAATAAATCACTGTTTTTCAATGGAATTAGCTGAACTTTGGCCAGCAAATCGCAGGCAATATTCATTATTGCCCAACTGATAATCAAAAGCTAAAATCTTGACTTTTCAAAAATATGAACAAGCTTAAATTCAAGGTTTTCAATGACATCAGCTGAAATTTGGCATGGGCGTCTGTCAAGGAGACATCTTATCTTCGTAATGAATCATTGTTTACCACGAACAGTGCTATCGATTGGAGCTGCACAAGCTAAGTTTGCATCAATCTGAATTGTGAAAATTGGTCTTTCGAAATCTAGGTTCTTCATTACGGTAGTGAGGTGAGGAGGTTTTTGTAGGCATCGATTTAGAAGCCACGAAAATTGCGATTTGATGGGATGGCATTACAACTAGGTTTTCATTGCATTGTGAAACCTTATCTGCCTTGGATTTGATCCAAATTCTGGAGCTCTACGCTGTTTGCGTGTGCTTGCTTTAGATTTCTTCAATATTGATTTATGTCATGCATTTCGCATGCCTGAATTGTGCAAAGGGCAAAGGGTTATGGGCAAATTGCGAAGGACTTGTATTGGGCCCTTCATAATTGTGGTGAAGAATTGGCCTGAGGACTGAGCCCAAGATTGGAAGCATGTTGCAATGCCCTTCATTGTGGAACTAACAAAGCCTGTAAGCTTTATTCCTGAAGTGGCAAATGATGTTTCGAATGCCTCTGAATCCCAAACTTGTGCCTCAGCAAAATGTTTCAGCACACGTATCTGTTGTTGCAAAATTTGATGTTTATGTAGCGATGAAACATGGAGGTGTATTTAAATGGAGCGATCACTCTTTAACATGGGGACGGGGGCTAAAATGCTAAACTCCAAAAGTTATAACACAGGGGATCAAAAGTGACCTTTTGTTAACGGCTGATGTGGGCGCTAGGAAGCACCTACATAGACGTTCTTGGGCTTAAAAAATGCGAACAAACTGATTAATTCAAATCATGCATCAGATTCAAATCATTGTTTTTTGATTAGCTACAAAATTTTGTCTGTTCAAACTGGATCCGCATTTAAAGATTTCCAAGCAGTATGCTCATCGGCTAACCAGAACTTGATGTTTCAGCTGGTTACCAAAGGTTTTTATCAAGGTTAGACCTAATTTATGTAAAAAATTCAACTCTCTAGCTGCAAGTGGGCTGGATACATTAATTGCCAACGTGATGTGTACTAGAATGTATTCTGCTGACAGCCAATTTTCTGACCTCTTTGACTAATATTGGGCTTGCGCGAGCGGAGCGTTAGCGGAGCGGTAGCGCCAAGCCCCTCTTATCGAGCAACACAACCAATTGCAGCTTTCCCAAAGTTTGGCAGGCTGTAGCTCGTCACACAGACGTCGGAGAGCGCTGCAAATAGGCTCAATCGACGCGCCGTGGTCAGATTGTAGGGGGTCCTTTTTTGACAAAAAAAATTTTTAGAGCCATATTGAAAAAGTTATTTAAAAAAACTGTTTCAAAAAAGATGTCCGGTGTCCGGGCGCACACCGACCGTCCGTCCGTCCGTCCGACCGTCCGTCCAGCAAGTGTTGCAGACACTTGGGCAACATCTGGGGTGTAGATCTCAACGGTTCTAGGGTAAATCGATGCCGCTGAGTGTCATGGCACCCCTAGTTTCTGCATTTTCCGCGGTTTTTAGGTCGAAACATCAATTTTTGGGTAGAAATCCAGTATGCTCATGTTTTTTCTGATGTTTCTGATGTTTTTTCTGATGTTTTTCTAGTGTAGCAGACCATAAAACAGCACCATATAGGTATTTTTGGACCTAGATTACGATTCTGGCACCCGTTTGCTTCCACCTGGTGTCCATGGGCATGCACAAGGCCATGGTGAACAAGCAGGTCATCATCAACTTCATCTTGAGTCATTTTATAGGTTTTTTTGGCCTTAAAAAGGCACCGTATAGGTATTTTTGGACGTAGATTACGATTCTGGCACCCGTTTGCTTCCACCTGGTCTCCATGGGCATGCACAAGGCCGTGGTGAACAAGCAGGTCATCATCATCTTCATCTTGAGGCATTTTACAAGGTTTTTAGGTCTTAAAAAGGCAACATATAGGTATCTTTGGACGTAGATTACGATTCTGGCACTCGTTTGCTTCCACTTGGTCTCCATGGGCTGGCACCAGGCCGTGGTGAACAAGCAGGTCATCATCAACTTCATCTCGAGGCATTTTATAGGGTTTTTTTACCTAAAAAAGCCACATATAGGTATTTTTGGATGTAGATTACGAGTCTGGCACCCGTTGGCGTTCACCTGGTCTTCATGGGTTTGCACCAGGCCATGATGAAAAAGCAGGCCATGCATAGAGGCCTTGCCCCTGTATGAAGTGGATGAAATTATTATATAGTGGGTTATACTAACCCAAAAAGTATCTCTTATATATATTTTACCTGCGATTGAAGTGGGTGAAATTTTTATTCAGCTTTATTTGAATTCTACTTGCGACTGAAGTGGATGAAATTTTTTCTTACCAAAGAAATAAGTTTTTTTTACCATAGATTGCGAATTTTGTGCACTGTAAAAAATTATCATCTGTCCAATGTAATAATGGATTAATTAATGATAAGAGATCACCCTACTTTAATGGCAATTGATTTGGTCAAAATGCAGGTGGCTCCCGAATTTTGTAATTCAGTAAACCCATTAGTTGAAATGTAATTATTTTTTAAAAAATTAAGTCCAAATTTTTGTCCATTTCTTGAAAACTATTATATGTATGTAGAATTTGACCAATCCAGACTGCACGAAACATCAAACTGCTTTACATACTTATAATAGACACCTAGACAAACCAATGTGTGAAGCGGGAGCTCACAGAACTGCAGTGGGATGAAGAACAATTGTCTTCAAGTTTGTCAACTTTTGGATGCCGCACCCGGTAAAGTGCGGCTTTGGCAATTCTATAAATTAACATATACAAATACAGCTTGTTATCCCAAATTTAAACAAAGCATATTCAGTTTCCGCCACTTGCCAATATGGAGCCTTTACATTCATTGCCTCTTTCACACAATTCCTTCACCCCCTACATCAGTGTCATTGCTGTAGTTTGTTGCTATTGAATAGTAATTACCCTGGAAGTGCGCAATTGGTGGGTAGTTCTCGCCAGTGGCACTAGTGATTCGAACACTAATATTTCTAACCAAGCAAAGAAAGTGGGCGGGAATGGATTCCATGGAAGAGAACAACGCGGTGGAAAAACTGGAATACTGGGCCTTCAAACTCCACAAACTCCACAGATGGTTCTGCTTTTGTTGTGGTTTGAAAATACCTTAAAAATATATTGGTTAGCGCTACCGTGGGTGAAAAATTCAACCATATTATGCATTGCAGACCTTGGAATCTTGCTTTGACACCGCTGAGAACCTCACACGCTATATGGCAAGCTTTCAACAGGAGTTTACTTGTTTCAAGGATCAGGTCAAGGGATTAAACATTTTTTTAATTTTTTCATAAACAATTTTTTTTACTATGAATGATGGAGAATAAATGAAGGAGAATACATAGTGAAACAATGTTTACAGGTGGCGAACCTTACGGACGCTAACCGAGATGAGATTGCCAGTGTCCACATCAAATTCAAAGACCTCCAGAAGAAGATGAACGGCCATCCCGACAAGGAGAATGGCACCAATTCTGCCTCACCAAGTTCCATTTATTGCAAATTGAATGAGCTGGCTGACAGATAGTTGATAGATGAAAATAACACGGCAATAAACTGCTGTTTGCAGAGCGCTCGGGGGTGCAGGGAGGATAAAGGTGAAAAAGCGACCACAGCTGACCAAGCAGGGCAACTACAGAGGAAGTGCGGTGAAGCAGAAGCAAAAAGAGTCCATTGGCAACATCATCGTCAATGATGAGCCCGCCTACGATCACAGCTTCAAAACCACTCCCTGCAGTACCTCTTCATCTCTTTCCTCCCCATATTCTGCCTACTCGATCAAATACTAGTCATCCTACTGGAAGAATGCGGAGGTGCAGTGAAGAAGGAGCCAGAGGAGCCCATCGTGGGCTTCATCATCAAGGCTGAGCCCGCATCTGAGCACAGCTATACTACCCCACCCTGCAGTCCCTCTACAGCTCAATCGCTTTCCTGTCCATCCTTTGCATGCTCCGTGGAGTACTAGTAAACCTAAATTCCAGGACGTTACCATCCCATCAGCCTATGATAGCTTTGTTCAGCCTTGTTCAGCCTTGTTCAGCCTTTGACAGCCTTAGTACTAGTTTAGCCCTTTTGTTTAGCCACTAAAAATGTTGACGTTACTTGTATTGCTAGTGGCTAGTTCTGCATTTACCATGTCCTGCCTTCACCGAGTTCTTTTCGGTTTTGAACTCTTTGTTTCCCAAACCGTCTGAGCGTAAAGTTTACAAAGCATTTGCAAAAACATAAAACTTCAAACGTAAAGTCTTAAAGAAGCCAAGCCAAGAAGCCAACAAGAAGAATGCAAAATATACATTGGTCGCACATCTGAGAGTGACGCAAAGGGTGTGATTCCAGCACTTAAATTTGTGGCGTTGTTGTCGGCCTGTCTATTGCTAGCCCAGTGAAGAATGATCCTTTTTCATTGCCAGCCCGGTATCCTTTATCTCCTTTTCTCTACATCCCGTAGCAAACCTGAAGTGGGAAATATATTGCCAGGGAACCCCGGACTAGCTGGAGCAGGCCTGCGAGATCTACAGCAAGGATGGGGGTGGCCTCAACTCCCTCGACCATGCTGTTGACTACAGCGTCAACATCTAAAGCCCCCCCTACCCCTTTCCTTCCACCACTAACTTGGTTTAGACTCAGTAAAAAAGTAGGTATTTAGTTGTTAATATAAAAATTCCTTGAGTTTAAATTTTGAGATATGTATAGAGGATCATTTTAAGTCAATAAAAAATTGGGCTTGGGGGGAATAACCCTTGAGGGGGGGGGGGGGAGGAGTCCCCCTGGGGGGAAGCACTCTGGCTTCTTCTCAGTGGCCTTGACGTAGGCAACAAGATACTCATCTCATCCAACAGGTAGACAATGGACTCCTGGCTCTTCCACTGCACCTTGATGGAGGCCCCATAGTGCATGGCATAGAAGTCCTCAGAGCCCACAGTGGAGGCAACGGAGGGCAGGTTGGATTCCGCCTCCTGCAGCATCGGGTGGCTCATGTCCACACCCTGCACCAGCATCAGCTTCTTGAATATAAACTTGGCCACCGCCTCCGTCGGCTGCGGGCAGTGTGGCATGCCGCCAAGCTTGGCCCAAACCTTGAACAGGATGTTCATGCAGGTTGTGGGGTTGATCTTGAACACCGTCTTCATCAGGATGCACTGAGACATCACCCCCGTTTCCATTTCGGATGCATGCTTGATGGAGATGTAGCAGGCTGAGTCCCGGCCGGGCATGACCACAATGATGAGGTTGCAGAGACTCTTGTTGGTGGCGAACTTGGCGATGACTTGCTTGTAGAACTCTTCAACATTGCAGACTTTCCAGGCATACTTGACGATGCGGGGCATGGGGGGATGGGCCAGCCCATGCCAGCAGCAGTCTTGTGCAGCTGCTGGCAGAAGTTGATGAGGGCCTGCTGGTCGCGCTCCTGGTTGGCCACTGTGATGAGGGCATACTCCTTGAAGTCGGTCGGGGGGGGGGGGGGGTCAGCAGCTGCTTCCCAGTCATCTGCCAGACCCCGTCCCAAGGCGTCATGAAGGAGGTGGGCCCAGAGCCCTTGTACTGAATGTTGGGCGGGGGGAGGACGCGTCTGGAGAGCTTGATCATTGACACATTGAGGGCGAGGCTGAAGCTGTGGAGGAAGCGGTCCCCCTCAAAGCGCGCGTCCTTTACCATCCCCATCACCTTGCTCATGTGCTGTTTACATACACGGCCGTGGATCGGATCATGGTGGATACCTGTGTGGGAATGGGGCTTGCTGTGACAGGTGGAATGGATGGGAGAAACCTGGTCCTCCGTGAGCTTGGCATTGTACTTGAGCAGGTGCTCAATGTGCAGACACTCCAGCGGGATGAACAGCTCCTTCTTGGGCGGGCCCACCTGTAACATTGCATTTTATTTTCTGGTTGGGAAAAACATGAACTGTTTTCATTAACCCGTTAGCAACATGCGCTTGTACCGTGCTGGGCAGGAAGTCTTTATAATTAATTAAATCGAAGAATATGCTTAGTTTGCAGTAAAACTGCAAACACATGCTACATAAATGATCATAAAACCATGAGATTTGACCCGTTTGGGATAAAAATTTATCACAATGTAGGCAACTATTATATGCATGTTCTGATTAATTTTCATCAAAAAATATTGAGCATATCTTGTGTTATGTTTCATTCAAAAAATTATGAAGACTTCCTGCCCAGCATGGTACGTGTGTATGAAGAGGGAAGGGAGAAAAACCTGTAGGCAAGGAAGTCATGGGTACTTGAGCTTGCCATACTTGTTGTTGAAGTACTGGGTGATGCTCCTCTTCTGTGTCCCCTGCTCCGTCTCCAGATCAAAGGTGATCTCACATGCCGGCTTCTCTACCATCCCCACCACCTCAATCCCTTTCCATTGCTCTTCAGACAGAGGCAGAAGAAGAGGGGGGAACCTTGAAGGACTTCTTGGTTTGGGTGTAGAGGGTGCGGATGTGGAGGCCCATGCCCTTGATGGCAGCAAGGACGAGTGGGACAGCATCCAAGAGCGACACCCCTTCATCGAGAACATGCCACCTTGTGAAGGCATGCGCTCCACAGACATCGATGTCATCTTCGGACACAACGTCACCGGGCTCATGCTAGCCGAGGCCTGCCGAGAGATCGTCCCCATCAGTCGCTCCCTCACCCTGCTCAAGGCGCCGATCGGAGACCTCCTCCTCGGCACCGCCAATGCGCCCGTCGTCCCGGACGTCGGCCGAGTCAGGAAAAGAAGGGCGACGGTCCTCGTCAACGCCGCTGCCATCCAGGAGCTCCAGGAGTACCACAACCTGGAGCAGGAAGGCATCGCCGAAGCCGAGTTGAACACGACCACCCAACAAGCAGTTCTGGAACGATTCCGGAGCATGCTGCGGATGGAAGGCGGATGCTACGTTGCGCCCTTCCCCTTCTATGATGGCTTCCCTGCAGACGCCTCCATCGGCAGGATCAACGCTCTCAACCGCCTCGGCTCCGCCTACAACACTCTGTCCAAGAGGGAAGGCCAGCTACAGGCCTTCCACAAGGCCATCACTGACCAAGTGGATGCCGGCTACACCGAAGTCGTCGAGAACTGGGAAGCCTCCGAGGTTCAAGGGAAGACCTTCTACCTTCCCTGCTTCCCAGTCATCAAGGCTTCGTCTCAGCACACCAAGTGTCGCCCAGTGCTAGACCCCACAGCCCGCGTCGTCGGCAAACAGACCTTCAACGATCTGTTGGAGACGGGACCGCAGCTACTCAAGTCCCTCACGGGCATCTTGATCCGCTCCCATTTCCCCAAGATCCTAGTGGTCGGCGACTTGGAGAAGGCGTTCCTCCAGATCAGCCTCCTCCCAGAACACCGAGATCTCACTCGCTTCTTCTGGGTCAAGGATCCCATGGCCCCGCCCAATCAGGAGAACATCCAGTGCTTCCGCCTTCATTGGGTGGGCTTCGGCTTCAAATCGAGCCCCGCGGTCCTGCAGGTGGTCATCGACACCCACCTCACCCAGTATGACAGCCCTCTTGCTGAAGAGCTCAAGGAGCTCACCTACGTCGACAACATCGCCTTTGCTGCCAAAGATCCCATCGAGGTGGAACGGAAGAAGAAGGAAGCCATCCAGATGTTCGCCGAAGCCGGCATGAATCTTCGGGAATTCTCCTCCAATTCCCCCGACTTCAACCGGAAGCTCACGGACAAGGAGCGAGGGAAGGATGAAGACCAGAAGATCCTCGGCGTTGGCTACGACTCCATCAGCAACACCCTGAGCATCGCTCCTCCTGCAAACAGGGAGCACCATCCAGGCACGAAGAGGAAGGTGCTATCTGCCTTCGCCTCCTTCTTCGACCCACTGATGCTCATGGCACCAGTCCTGGTTAGAGCCAAGATGCTCTTCCACGACATCGCCCTGACCGGCGCCACCTGGGACGAGATCCTCACCAGCCAGTTCGAGGAACGCTGGTCCGAAGTCCTCAAGGATCTCCAAGAACTGCCACAGCTCCGAATCGCTTGCCGAGCAGCGTGGACAGGAGACGGTGAAATCTCTCTCCTTGCCTTCTTGGACACAAGCAATTTGGGGCATGGCCTCTGCATCTACGCACACTCCTACCAGAATGGGGAAGATGCCGAGCCCATCGTCACCTACGGAGGCCACGGAGAACGAATGGTGAAGCAGGAAGGAGGCATCTGCACCCTCCTCTTCGCCAAGGCCTCACCCAACCCAGCCAAGTTGACGGACACCCCCAAGACGGAGCTCCTCGCCATGGAGAAAGCTGCCAAGGCCCTGAAGACAGTGGTCCAAGAGCTGCCCTAGGGAACTCGAGTGCAAGAGATCCAGCTCTACACCGACTCCATGATCGCCCTCCAACAGTGCCTGAGTGGCAAGGGGCCCACAGTCTACATCCGCAACCAGGTACAGAAGATCCGCAAACTCCAGCGAGAACTCCGCTTCACGCTCCACCACGTCGCCACGGAGCAGAACCCGGCAGACCTCGCCTCACGGGGACTCACCACCACCGAGCTGCGGGAACAACGGAACCACCAGCTCTGGTTCTACGGCCCCAACTGGGCTCAAGGCAGCCCCGAGGAGTTCCCCAACTTCGAGCAGATGACATGCGGTCCTCTCGCACCCACGCCCGAGGAGGATGCCAAGGACCAGGCCGCAGGACCCAAGTACCACTGCCTGGTGAAGACCATCAGGAAGCTGGGACAGTCCAAGGGCTCCCACGGACCCTACAACCTGCACGCCGAGTCCTACATCAATGGACGAGGCCTCCGGTCCCTGCTCAATGCCACAGCCTACTGCATGCGCTTCCAGTGGGCTACACAGAAGATGCCTATCCCCGCGACACGCTCCATCACCACCGAGGAGCAGGAAGCCGCAGAAGAACTCTGGATCTGCTACCTCCAGAGGAAGGAGTTCCGAGACGTCATCCACACCCTAGAGAACAAGGACCAGTCAGCCCCCGAGCACGTCCTTGCCTTCATCAAGGACCTGGACCTCTTCCTCTCAGACACCGGACTGCTGAGGTGTGGGTCGAGATTGGGACGGCTCGACCTCCCACTCAACGCTCACCACCCCATACTCCTGCCCGAGAAACACGCCTTCACGGCGCTTCTCATACTCCATTACCACCACATGGCCGGGCACATGAAGGCCCGCGTCACCCTGGCCCTCCTGCGCCAGCGGTATTGGATCATTAAAGGAGTGCGGCGGACGCAGGCCACCCTCAGGCTCTGCCTGGTCTGCCGCCGCTTTGAGGCAATGCCATTCGCCTCCCCGCGCTTCCGGCCCTACCCGCTTCAGCGCTTCGAGACAAACTCGGTGATGAAGCACATCTCGGTAGACGTCAAGGGCCCCCTCCGAGTCATCCGGACCCTCCAAGACCCCAACCATCCTCCGGACCCCCAACAGCGTCGCCAGAAGGAGCACACTATCGAGCAAGTCGAGAAGTGCTACATCTTGGTCTACACCTGCCAGGTCACCCGAGGAGTCATCCTGGACTTGATCCCCAACCTCGACGGGGTTTGCATCGTCCAGGGCCTATGGCGGATCTGTGGAAGAGTGGGCTACCCACTCACCGTCTACTCCAACAACCACAGCCCGCTCCTCTGGGCCACGGTCACGCTGTTCGACGAGCCCTTCACCGAGGCCTCCAAAGCCGACAAGAAGGAGCTACTCTGCTTCTTCCCGGCTAAGGGAGCTCAACTCCGCACCATCCCCCCAAACCACTCGCCCTCCGCCGGCATGGTAGAGTGCATGGTGGGCTTGGTGAGCCGAGTTCTGAAGAGGCTGGCCGCCTACAAAACCATCCACGAGGAAGAGATGAAGGCGCTAGTGCAGGAGACGGAAGCCATCCTCAACTGCCGACCAATCTTCTCCTACGGCGAAGACCCACAGGTCATCACACCAGCGCACTTCCTCTACCCCCACCTCCAGCTACTTCTCCCGCCACGACCCGAGGACACCGTCAGCGACCCAGACTTCGCACCGACCAAGCTCGCCAAGGAGCTCACCCAGCAAGAGAAGGTGCTGAACGCCCTCTGGAAAGTCTTTCTCTCTGAACTGAGAGACGTCCTCATCGGCAACCGCAAACACTACTTCAAGCCTCGCCGAGGAGAAGCAGCCCATAGCCCCATGGAAGGAGAGCTCGTGTGGCTCTACGACGAGAACACCCCTCGCCACTCCTTCAAGATGGGCCGCATCACCGGCTTCGCCCCCACTCCCAACCAATCGGATGTCAAAGAGGACCCGCCGGTGATAGTGAAGGTCCTGACCAGCTACACCACGGCCAAAGGAAAGGTCATCTACGACACCAAGGACGGCCACACCAGGAACCTCATCCCCCTCATCCACGAGCCCTGCCCAGAGCAACTACCTCTGCCGGAGTACTTGCCCCCCGCGGAGGAAGAGGGTACCGTACCCGACCGACGTACCATACCCGACCTCTACAACAACAGCTCCTCTGAAGGCAAAGCAGGACCCCCAGAAGTTGACAACGACGACGTCCCCAACTCCGAGACCTACTCCGACAATGATGACTCCCTCGAGTGGGACGACGTCTCGCCAGAAGAAGACCCACCACTCCGAGGCATCCTCAAGCGCCCGAAGAAGAGCTTCCACCCCAACCCACACCGCTCCACGCAACGCCGCAAACTCCGCTTCAACAACCTCGAGGAAGCCCACCTCGCCGCTGAACCCACCCAGGACTTTGCCAAGACGGGACCTCACTGCATTCCCCGCAACACCTCCCAACTCCTCGCATTTCAGGCCCCGCGCCACCAACCCTTCGAGGGACAGGAGCACCGCACCATCCCTCGAGAGCACGAGGCCCTCATCGAAGAGTGCTACCAGGACCAGGAACGGGAAAGAGAAGAGGAATGGAACGAAACAGAAGACCAGCTCCAGGAGGAGTCCCGCTTCGACCCAGTTGAGCGACCGGAGTTCGACGAAGTCCTCAAGCTAGATGCCGTCACCGAAGACTCCTTCATCTTCCCCAACCGGAACGAAGGACGAGAACCGGTGCCCGTCACCTACTACGAATACACCCACCACCCCGACTACCACTCCGTCCACCCCACGCTCCCACTCCGCAGCCTCTGCGCCCTCGCCGTGGTCTTCATGCTGCTCCTCCCCGGAGTCACAGCGGATGACTTGGAGTCAGTCAAGCTCCCCGGACACACACCCAAACCCCCACTGACCGAGGACATCATCCGACACCGACTACTCCAAGCCCAAGCCAAAGCCAAGGACCTCGCCAAGGCCCCGCCCAAGGGGGTCAAGTTCCAGATCTGTCCCCGACACCCAGGAGCCGGCAGGATCTTCACCATACCCGAAGTCCCTCGAGACTGCCGCATCCCCAAGAAGGCCTTCCGCTCCTACCACCCCGTCGACGTCTACGGCACCGATGGACAACCGCCAAGCTCTCCCGCAGTCAAGTGCGAGCTGGAGATCTACACCGTATCCGTCAAGTGGCCCTGGCCAGCCCCCTGCCAGTACAACGTCGACCTCCCCTTCCCCATCATCCGCCGCTCCATCCCCGTCCACGAGTGCATCGATGTGTGGGACAAACTTGAGTTCCGTGGCGCCAAACTCTTGGCCCAGCGAAGAGGCTTCTACTCCATGGAACAGACGGTGGAGATCACACGCTACTGCTGCTGGCAGACCTTCTACTACTCCGCCACCAATCTCCACCTCTACGTCGGGAACATCTACTCCAACCATGGATCCCTCACCACGGACCTCAGAGCAGATCTCTCCGGCTGCGACATCGGCAAGGAGAGCTGCATCACCCCCACCAGCACAGTCGTCTGGCACGACACTCCACTCCTGGAATACTGCCCCTTCAAGCTCCTCGGCACCTACCCGGCCGACATCATGGGCGATCGAGTGCGCATCCCCAACCTGCAGACCTCGTTCACCACCTACAAACCCAGGAACGACTTCAACTTCACCAAGCCAGAGATGAATTGCCTGCCCAACGACACACTGCCTACCCGTGAAGGCATGGCGGTGCGGATTCACTGGGACGTCAAGAAGACTCTCGAGTACCCAAAGAACTCCAAGCACAAGGGAGAGAACGACACCCCCCACGTCCACCTCAAGACCCTCCTTCCCGGAGACAAGGATGTGCCACCTGGACACCCGCACAAGCCTGCCTCCAGAGACCATGACGAGCACTGGAAGAGCACGAAGCCTGCCTGGGCACGAACTCGCCATCGACGAAGCTACAGCGACGAGGAGTCCGAGCAAAGGGAGGAATGGCTGAAGTGGCTTCGGAACGGCGCGATCTCCTTGGCCCTCGACACAGACAAATCGAGGCCCCAGGCTGATCAGGCCGACGAAGCACAGAGGCTCAAACTTCCGGCGCTCAGTCACCTCACTCGCAAGGAGCGGATCAAAGCCGTCCACCAGCACCTCAGCGAAATCGAGCACTGGTACCACATCCACAACCCCGTTGAGGCCAAGATCCACTTCATAGTCGATGAGCTTGACGACATCATCAACGAGGCTGAGCTGAGAGAAGAGCAATGGATCTGTCTGCTGGAAAACCACCAGTACCAAGTCCTCAAGCAGCTCTTCTACATGAACCCCACCGTCGGACTACGAGCCTACACTGGACGCTCCGACATCTCCGCCTCAGTCCAACGTCGTGGGTGAACTCTCGGAACGTCGTGGGTTAACTCTCGGAAGGAGCGCAGGGACTGGCCAAGCAGTCCTGGAAGGGGATCGATGGACTCGGAAGCTCCATCGTCCGCCCCATCATCACCGTCATCGGGATCATCATTGGCATCATTGCCTTCATCGGCGTCATCGTGCTCATCATCTGGGTCTCCCAGTACACCGACTGGGGATCATCTGCCCGAAGGAAGGCTACCGAGTGGAAGTATGCCATCAACAACTCCCGCTTTGGACGAGCCCTCCCCGGATGGCTCCCCTTCGGAGGAGGATGCCCTAGCGAGATACATCGCGAACAAGCCCTGAGTCTTTGCAACCTCTGACGACGCCAGTCAGAGGAGTCGCTGGACGTCGACTCTGAGCACAACGCCATTGTCATCCGTGAGGGTTCAAGGAATGCGCGATGAAGTCGGAGCCAACCCCCCAGCTTCAGCGACGACAGAGAGTCTCCCCGAACCCACACCACCCACACTGGTCGGACGCCTTCGATCGCATCCAACTACTCCCGAGCCCCGTCGCAAAGTCGATCCTGCAGTTGGTCGTCCATTGGGTCGCAGCTCCAGTTCAACTCCGAAAACGACCTCCGGAGCAGCCATCGATCATGATCGCAAACGCTGGGCCCAACACTGCAAATCCCAGTGACCTGGCGCCGATCAAATACAACGAACCCCACCCATGATGCGCCCCTATGTATACACTCTGCTACTTAGCCCTGCCACTAACCCTTGCCTGCTCCTTCTGCTACTGCTAAGGAAGGACTTCTGGTCACCAGTTCCTGTACCGAAGCCCGTTCCACCCGGGCGGTGTGCGGACTCAGGAGGCCTTCAGTACCAGATAATGGTTCCGTTGTTAAGTGGTTGAGGGGTCTGGCCTGCCAAGGCCGGACCGCCTCAGTTGTGTTGAATGTAAGGTGATGGTGCTGCCTTTCCTCTACTGTTTCCTACTAACTTCCGGCCTTCTTCGGTTGTTAACTCTGTTCCGATATAGCTCCGCCCAACTCTGCTCCTCACACCACATTGGAAATGGCTATCAAAAGGGACTCAAATGTGCTCCTGTGCAGCACACACACTGGGCGTGTCGGTGTGAGCGTTGCAAGCCTTGTTCGTCACTCGGTGAATAGTGCGGGCGGAAGAGAGTTTAGCTCAAACCTGTTTATAACCCACTCCCTGTCGCCCTACCTTTTTCCCTGCTCAGTGCACCAACTAAAGAGAATATTGCTACGTTACTGCTGCAATTACACCACAGTTTTTTGGTCCGCGAGAGCTTCGTTCTTCTAAGCTGTACCCTCCGATCTACCGCCTCTCCCCAAGCCAACTACAAGGCCCAGCCCAACTCCGGGCCTATGGCGCCTTCTTCTACAATTTCATTTTTGAGGCCTTTGATCTTGCCGCATTCTAACGATGGCATTCAAGTCAAACTGCTCAAGTCACTGATCTACCGACAGGAACACAAATTGAAGACAGAACCTGCAACCAACAGCATGTCTTCCCCATCCCCAGCTTTCCCGCCATTGACACCCTCCAGTGCCTCTCCTCAATGCCTATCATTTTGCCAGCCTCTTAATCCCCCCTTCTCTATACTGGGGCATGGTACTTGAGACATCAGTGATGTGGAGCATTGGGCGTCCCCCTCTGCTTATGCATTCATCATTCAAAATGGCCGCCTCTTTCTTGGCGTCAAACGCTTTGCTCCATTCAGGGTCACGGCCTCTACTTTTGCCTGCTTTTGTGGGCTATGCCATTTTCTTCCAAGTACAAATGGGTGTCCTAAATAAGGCCAGCCCTGACAGGGAGGCGGTGTAGTTGCACGGTCATAAATGTCCGTCATCCCTTCAATAAAAGGCAGCCCTCTGAAATGTGGGTTGCTACTGCCCAGGGGCATTGCCTGTCAGGCTTCATCTCTGCCTCCAATAACCAAGGGGCGAAGACATGCATACTATAAGCCTCCATCTTCCGAACTCTCTTGAAGAAAGGGAGGATAGGAATACAAGGGCAAGCAGCTGCACTCCCCACATCCAGAGGGCTGAGTATCATCGATGGCTATATTTAAACATTCGATTTTCACTCGGGGTCAGGAGATCTACTTCCCACTGGGTGTGTGTATGAAGACTGCTACTGTCAGCGTCCATCTGTGCGCTGTCCGAGTGGCGCCGGCTGGAGGAGCTCTGCGTCTCAGAGATGCCCAGCTAGGAGCGCTTGGCGGAGCAGGGCGCACTCTTGGCCAATCTTGGCATGTCGAGGTTGGAGGGGGATTGAGGGTAGAAGGAGGGTGTCATGAAGACTTGCGGAGTACGCCGGCGGCAAGATAGACAATGTTCTTGTAGTGGCAATAGCAGAAGCTGGTCTTCGTCATCCGTCCCCATGAGGAGAAGAGAGGGGGATTGAATGTGTGATTGACAATGGCATTGGCGCGTTCGAGGCGGGCACTGTCCATCTGTCTGTGGATGTGATAGGCCTTGGCCACCTGGCTCAGGTTCCAGGCAATTCTAGGCCCTGGCCAGTTGGCTTAGGGTTCCTGTTCAGGGTGCCATTCTCTCTTGCCCGGCAGCAAAAGTAGAGGCTGAGGGGAGGGATGAATGAAGACGGACGCATATGTTGGTGGCGCGAAAGGTGGGCTGGCTAAGCTAGGCAAGGCTTAGGCGCCTGTCACACTTGAGGATGTGAGGGGTGAGAGGGATGAATTGAGGTGGACGTGTACGTCGGGGGTGCAATGGGCGGGCATGCAAGGCTAGCAAGGCGTGGGCATCTTGCACAAGCGAGGCCACCAGAGGGAGGGCAGGAGGCCTTTGGCCGCGCCATTTTGGCATTGAAGAGTGATGAAGTCCTTTCAAGGGTAGGGAGAAAGTAGTACTTTCTGTCCGCTTCTGACAACAGTGAATTTGGGTGGCTCTGAGAGTTGCATGAAAGTTATGCAGCTCGGGATGACATCCTTATCAATTTGCCGCAGCTCAGTATGATGGTGAGCAAACTGTTTGGGTTGACGCTGCAATGGGATTTAGCACAGCTCGGGATGACAGTATCCAATTTGCTCGGGTTGACGGCGGTGAATAGAGGGTTGCAGCTTGGGATGACTCCAGGCAAAGTGTTCCGGTTGAAGGCTATGATGAATTTGATGCAGCTCGGGATGATGGTGGTCAATTTGCTTGGGTTTACAGTGGCGAAGATTGACGCAGCTCTGGATGACACTGGGCAGGTTGCTCTTATTGATGGCCACGATGAATTTTCTGTAGCTCGGGATGACGGTTGGCAACTTGCTCGGGTTGACAGAGGCGATGTAATCAATGCAGCTTGGGATGACACCAGCAAATTGGTCAGGATGACGGCTGCATGGATGACCCAGGTTGCAGACTGCGAAAGGGATGCAGCTCGGGATGACAACCAGGTGATCCTTGACGTAGCTCAGGATTACAAGTGCTGAGTTTGAGAAACCAGGCGGAGTTGAGCCGGCTGCCAGTGCAGAGCTTGCTATCAGTAGGCCGCTCCAAAAGAGGCTTAGACGAATTGCACAAACTTTAAGTTTGTTTCAACTCTCGTTTCCTTTTGGAGTCATCGAAGAAGCATAGGTTGAATTTGCATATCTCAATAGATAATGCAAAGTCTGGCCGGTGACAAATTGATTGCAGTTGGCCAATTTGTCCAGGTTTCCATAGGCCAGGTACACCACCAACCTCTTACTGTCAGGCTTGGTAAGGAGGGGTGATAATGGGGGCCTTTTGTGGAATTGAGGAAGACGTCTTCCTAGGGGGCAGAGCTTCATGGCGCTGTGCGCATTCATGCAGTTGCCAGAGGCAAAGATGACACAGGTGCTGAACTTGTTCTGCTTGATGCCGGAGCAGAAGATGGGCAGGAAGCATTAGCCATAGTCGATCAGAATGGATTCTTGAGGCCAGTTGGTGTTGCTGTTGGCAGACTGGAAGTGGCAGAGGCCACAGGAGAAGCCGTCCAGCATGCCACACTGGTTGCAGTCCGCGGTGTTCAGGATACCATTGTGGTCATTCAAGAAGCCATAGTGAAAGCAGCAGTTGTTGTCCAGAAGTTGTGCTGTCTTTGATGATGGGCAGAAGGAGGAGGGCAACGGTCTCTGGCAGAGACTTTGTGGCCAGAGTTGATTGTCTGAGCATACACAGTGGGCGGAGGCCTTGGGGGCATTGCACTCGCAGTTGGCGCTGTCCATGAAGTAGTCCTTCTGGCTGCTGGTGGGCAGGCTGGGGTTGCAGATGACCAGAAGGCTGTAGAAGCTGCAGTGGAGGCAGTCCACTAGGCTGCGCCTGTTCAGATCATTGGCAACCATTGAAGAGGAGAGGCCGATTCTGAATCAGTTTCGTCGATTGTCTTCCAGTTTCTTGTTCAAAGATTTACGTAATCATAAGAGATTAGTAAATCTAGATGGGCAATGTCGAAAGACAGTGGCCGATTCTGAATTGGGCTGGTCTCTTCTCCAGCAATGCTCAAAAGTTTACAGAATCCAAAAGGATTTTGTAAACGGCATTGGCTGGCAAAGATTGCAGCAGGCCGCAGTGAGTTTTGAAAACTGACTGGAGCCAATTTTTGAACTCTAGCAGCACAGGTGAAGATTTTGCTGTTTGGCTGGCAGGGAATTGCAGAATCCGTTCAAGGATAATGAAATTGCCATCGATGATGCTTGTGTAGATGGCATGAAACTAAATTTTGCAGTTAATTTTCGATGCCCAAGCAGTGACGTTGATTCTTGTCTTGAGCACTGGCGGAGAATGATTTTGTAAAATCCGTAAGGATAGAGTGAAATCATTGGAGACGGGCTTGTGTCAAAAAATAACTTTTCAGTTCATTTTCGGTCCTGCTGCAGCAATGTCAGTGGCGATGACGTTGATTGACATCATCGATGATGTTGACTGATGTAGAGAGTTTCGCAATATCCATTCAAGGATAGTGTGAAACTCGGAGTTGTGATATTGCTGGTGAAGAGCGGATATTGAAAATAGACTCAAAGTCAATTTTCAATTCCTTGCAGCGTAGTTGCAGATGTTGTCAAATCGAAATTCACAAAGCCGGCCATGGCTGTGTGAATTTCTGTTGCTGCAGGTGAGCTTGTCTGGTAGCGAAGCAAAAGGCAGTTGGTTGCAGGCTGTTTTCAGTTTGCTGTCCTGTCGCGGTAGATCAGTGACTTGAGCAGTTTGACTTGAATGCCATCGTTAGAATGCGGCAAGATCAAAGGCTGAAATTGTAGAAGAGGCGCCATAGGCGGAAGTTGGGCTGGGCATTGTAGTTGGCTTTGTAGAGGTGGTAGATCGGAGGGTACAGCTTAGCAAACCAAGCTCTCTGTACCAAACGCTGTGGTGTAATTACAGCAGTAACGTAGCAATATTCTCTTTAGTTGGTGCACTGAGCAGGGAAAAGGTAGGGCGACAGGAGTGGGTTATAGACAGGTCTGAGCTAAACTCTCTTCCGCCCGCACCATCTACTCAAGGTCAACGAAACAGGCTTGGGAAATGCCACACCGATATCTCAAGTGTGAAAATGTTTTTCTATGTGGTAATGAATGTCTTAAAATAGGATATTTTGGATTTAGTCGGTTTATGGGAAATGCAGAATTTTTGGATACATTTTGTGGATCAAGAGCATATGCAAGCCCAGAAATTTGCAGAAGAAACAGTTATTAGGGAAAGCCAGCTGACATGTGGAGTCTTGGAGTTATGCTATTTATAATGATTGAAGCACGCATGCCTTTCAATGATGAGATCCGGCTAGAATGCTAAGGCATCAGCTAAATACTAATATTCTATTTGCACATAATTAAAACTTACATTTTCACATAAATAAAACATAAAACTTCGAAATGTTAGAATTTGTGTGATCAATTAACTACTGTGCTTAAGCTTTGGAAATAATAAACAAAAATGAAATCGTTTTATCCTGTGCTATTAAAATTCCTTACTTAAGTTACTTTGTTACTGTCTCTAGAATATAAATTGATTTAATTCATTGTTATTTCTATCCAAATTGTAAGCACAGTAGAGATAAAGTCACAAATATTTAAACGTTTCGAAGATCAAACTTCTTCATCAGTAGAATGCCTTCATGTCAGATTTAATTCAATTTGTTCCTATAAACTGCTTAAATGTAGAATTCATATTCATATTGCATATATGCATTGCCTACGTTCAGATAAATAAAGCTCACTTTGACTTGTTACCACGCGTGCATAAAGTAAATGGAATGATTGTTCTTTATGCTTTTAATTTATGTATTTATGTTGTTTTGCTGCATGACAGTCAGCTGAGCTTCGGGCCGCACTGGAGGAGGACCTGTGGGGCTGCCCGGGGGACACAAGCTGCACTCGGCCGCCTCCTGGCCTCTCACCCCTCAGCAGTCCGTCTAGCTCTCATCCAGAAGGTGGGTGGCCTACTTCTTCACTCCCTTGCTTTCTGTCCGCCAGGCACAGCAGCAGCAGCTGCAAGAGTCCGAAGCCTCTATGGAAGGCAGGCCAGGGTGGCGCTGGGTGATTGGAGCAGTGCCAGGGACGAGGTCCTTCTGAAAGCCGCCCTCCCATCCTACGACCGGCTCCTCTTCGATCAGGCCTTCCTTTTCATGTGGCGGTGTCTAACCCAGGGTCGCTCCTATGGCCAGTGGATAGAAGAAGAGGAGGGGGCCCCAGCGCCGCCTCAACACTCGCACCACACCCGGCAATCTCGTCAAGCCTCTCAGCTGGCCAGTCTTCCACCATCATCATTCTGGTTGCTCAAAGAAATTGGAGACCCCTACCGCGACCGCCTGAACCGCCTGCCACCAGTGCGGCTGAGGCGTTTCTGGAACTCTCTGCCCTGGAGGGAAGTGGGAATCGAGGAGCCGCGGATGCAAGTCAACAGCGAGAAGAAAGCAAGGCGGGCTGCAGCTTCACTTTTCAACGCGATGAACCCCTCCCACTTAAAACAGCTCACCCTCTAATACCATGCCTCCTGCAAGTGTTCCTTTTATTGTCTGCCTTACTGCACTTTGTGCTCGGCATAAAGAGACACCTCCAAAAAAAAGTAGAATGTTTACACATCAAGGGAAAATCCTGCATCATATATTTAATTGTCAATTCAGTGATTGCTACAAAATTTGAAATACATTGATCCGTTTTCCTTGTTACTGTGCACGCATAAAATACATATGGTACATTAATGCTCATAAATTATTAAATAATTGTTTATGCATACACCGACCATAATAATTCAGTTGGTGGCTGAACTGTGGACGTTTGCTTGGAGGTCAACTAGTGCGATTCATGCCATTATTCTGGTTGAAAGCATGGAGCCCAGCTAGCTTGAGCCCACAGTGTTAACAGTGTTTCTGTATTCAAGCTTAAACAAATGGCACAAAAAGATTGCCCAGCATAATTTTTGAATTATTTACTGTGTTTGTGTATTCAATTTTAACCATATTTAAATTGAACAATGGACCACATTGCAGCTGATTCCACCATCGAGAGAGAATCCTTAGTTTTAATCATCTGGAGGAAAGACTTCGTTAATTAATAAATGACCCATCCGGACAGGTTGAAAAAGGTGACCTTAGAAAACATCGCTGGTCTCGCTCAGTTTTTCAGATTTTGATGCGGTTTTCTCTGAGGATAGTGCAAGAAGCTTGACCATTTCCCAAAAAAAGGTACAGCTTGCCTGAGCTGAAATAAAAAAACGGGTTCAATTTGTCCTCAGGGAGCACTATTTTTTTCACCTACATTTGGGAAAAGGCAAAAAAAATTTTGTTGTTGTTTTCTCATCTTATTATGTTTATTGGATAGAGTGGATGGCGCATCTGAGATGGTATTTCGTTATCGGAAATACTAAATTGCAAAAAAGTTCAGTAACCTCTATAGACCGCGGATTGGCTCTTCGGGCCGCTCCGCAGTAAAAAACCAGTCTTCTGTGCAATTCTCAGCCGTTCAGCGGCGACTGCTTATTGTTGCTAATGACATGCGTGAAAATTTGTCCCTCAAGAGGGTAAGTCTGTGGTTTCTCAACCTTTTTAAAATGTTAGCATATATTTAAATTGGTTATATATAACGCGTGACTCAAAAAACCAACATCTTCTGTGCAATTCTCAAGATTAAAGGTGCTAGAGCGCAAACACTCTATATGCAGTTTTCAAGCCTTTCTACCCAAAAGGTAATGTTTCAACTGTTTGGAAACCGGTTCCACCCTCCAGATCTTCTTAAAATATTACTACCTTTCAGGAAAACAAGTTTGTTAAGATCCGTTGAGAATTCAGCCAGGACCAGCATTTCCAGGAGCATGTTCACACTTCATATATGCCGGTTTCAAATCTGTACTTACTTTTGAAATTGGTTGAGAAACCACAGATGTCTTTTTGTACAGATCCATTTTTGCAATTTATGGTTAGAGGCGAACTACCCAGATGAATTGGAATGCCTTTATTGCGATTTGAAATATAATGTTTTTTAGCCAATGTTTTTATCATTGTGCATTCCCCTTTATCTGATAAACTAGCTTTAAAGAAGACAGTTCTAAATCCTCATAATGCAAAGAATTGAATGTCTTGCTAAATTAGTCCATCTTATCAGTCGCATCAAGATCTAGCAGTCTAGAAAACATATGAGCCAAGCGGTTTCCTTCAACATAGCTAGCAATGCGTTTTTGCATACTTGGTATACCTTGACGTGCATCCAATTTAGCTAACAAATGACAGATTCTTTCCGTTATGGGTCTACATGATGGATATAAGTGCAGTTAAATCTATTCTTGCTCTGCATATCTGGTTAAAATCATCTGACCCATCTTTTTTGCAGCAGGGTTGTTGAATGACCAGATGGGTTAATATTTTGTATAAAACAGATGCTGAAACAAACAGTTCTCTTAGATCATTGTTATCTGAAATCGTTGTATCAATTGTTTCGTTTCGTTTTGTGTGATTCGTTTTTTTGTTCAGCCTTAGAACATTTTGCCCAATTTTTTTCTCGGTCCCATCCGTGTCAATCCACCCTTTTTTGAGAACATGCCAAGCTCTGTTCTCACATTTCTTGCCCATTTTAAACTTACTCCCTTCCCTTAGGACAAAGAGGCCATAGTAAATAGGCTAAAGAGTATGCTGAAGAAGGCTAAAGAATAGGCTCAACTTTATTCATGCTCAAACCGTGCAGTGGGGAGGAAATGCGCAGTTGTAGGCAGTCACTGTCTCAGTGGGCTGCGTTGGCAGAGCATAATTCATTATTTCATCCAATGAACCAGATTTCCCAACCACTTTTACCATATTTCACTGAGAAAGGTGTCAAACATACAGCCAAAGAGAAGAATATTTGCTGGTAGGAGACCATTGTTAGTGGGCAAGGGAGAAGGACATAAAAGTCATGCATTCCTTACATGTGACCTTGGATAACAGAATGGGAGCCGCAAAGCATCTGGAGTTGATGTGGCAAACCATCCCTTTTCATCCCCTGAGAAGACATATTCCTAAGAGCGCACGAAAAATAAAACAGGGGGGATTCGTTTTGTGTCATTTTTTCGTTTTGTGTCATTTTTTGTTTTCGTGTGTCCACCACTGCTCTCAACCCGACCCACGGTCTCTGAAAATGGAAAGTCCATGGTTTTTCTACCAAATCAAGTCTCTTCAAGTCTTCAAGCCTTCAAGTTTTTTGGCAATTCCCAACATTGGAACCGTGCAAGGAGAGCGGAAGCACAAGCCACTCTACAGGGGGGGCTTTTCCGTACACCTAAATTTAAAAATTTATTTCTCCATCCCACCAAAAGTTAGAGAGTTGAAAATTGGTATGGAAGTAGGAAAACCCTCCCTGGTTTGCATAAAAAGTTGCGGCTCATTTCATTAAGAAGAACTTGAGAAACAATCATTTTTGAAAGGTCACTCAAAAATCGATGCAACGCCACAGCGAATTTTTTTTCACCTGATTTTGAGGCTTGATTTCTCGACCCCATAATTTGTTTGGGCCCATAATTTCACACAATTTAGGTCCAAGTGTCCTTAACTTACATATAAAGTTTTGTCTCTCTAGGTGCTCCCTGTGGTGAGAAACAACCTTCGGAGTACACCACACTCCCCCCTCCTCCCTAGAACCCACCCGGGAAACAAAAAAAAAAAAAAAAATCTCTCTCCCGCTCTGCCAAAAAAAAACCAAGAGAGGAAAAAAAAAAATAAAAATTTCGGGCCCAAAATACGGGCAAAAATCAAGCCTCAAAATCAGGCAGAAAAAAACTTACCGTCGCCCACCCAACACCCAATTCTCAATAAAATGAGCCGCAAATTTTTATGCAAAACCTACTTCCATACCAATTTTCAACTCTCTAACTTATGGTGGAATGGAGAAATAAATTTTTAAAGTTAGGTGTACGGAAAAGGCCTCCCCCCTGTAAGCGACTAACACACTCTATTAGGGATTTTGAAAACATGACTAGCTGCCAAATATTACATGAGCAACTTCCAAATCTGCGAGCAGGTTCAATGGAGCTCCTTGGAGGGCGTGGCGGACTGAGCCCTGAGGGACTGCCTGGACTGCAGCTGCTCCCTGAGCTGGCGCTCGGCCTTGAGGCGCTGTCCTTGCAGCTTCTCAGCCAAGGCCCGGGCCTCTGACTCGTGACCGGCTAAGAGACGGGCAGCATCCGGGTTGCTGACCACGCCGCGCTCCGTCAGGTCCCCCACCATGGCCGTCGTCAGCCCCGCCAACGCTGCTGTGCTGCCATCCACCTCCCGCATCTGAAGCAAACATGGGCATTTATGTGGGATCCCTCTTTTGGAATCCACCAAAATTTTAAGCCAACAAAACCCAACCAAACAAAAACCAAATTGCAAAAAAAATTTAATTTTAATCAAAACTTTTTTTTCACAAAATATTTTTTAAATTTTTGATTGCAATTATAAATTTTTGAAAAGAGATGAACGCAAAAGTCACATTTTTGTGGTAGAGGAAACTGAGCGCAAGCAAGAGGAAGAAGCAGAGCACCAGTTTGGCCTTCCGTAGCTGGAGGCCGGCCAGAAGGGCGCCCAGACGCTCCTCATTCGTCCGGAGGGCTGCTGCTCGCTGCTCCACCAGCTCCGTCTCCAACTGGAATCAAGGTTTGTGATTGGGTCAATGGGGGCTGAAGGAGGCTCGCGACCGAGGCCAGCTCCCTGACAGCCTCAGCAGCAGTAGCTTGCAAGTGCAGCAGCCGACTCCGACTCCTCCCAGCCGCTGTCCCGTTCAGGTAGCCGTTCCGACTCCTCCCAGCCGCTGTCCCGTTCAGCTCCTACTCAAACCTCCCATCCTTAGCCTACTTCGAAAAGGCTAATAGGTCAAAAGTAATACCCCGTCGATGAGAGTTCGGGAAAGCAGACGCTCGACCCACAGCCGGTAGGGAGGTATAATTGGAGCGCTGCGCCTGATGCTCCACAGCTGGGCTCGGCCCTCGGGGGAGAGGGATGTCTGCTGGGCCAGCAGGTGTCTGGAGATTTGAGGATGGATATGTGGGAGTTCCAGAGATGAGAAGTTTGAGAGGAACCGGAACATGGACTCCTCGTGCTCGCTGATGACAGACTGGGCAGCCAGCTCTTTGGCCTCCGCCGCTTTTACTAGTTCTGCCTCCTCCGCCATCACTGCACTGCCAAGATGGTCAGTGTGTAAATAATCATCGGACAAACCTTGCTGAGCGTTGAGTGTACATATGAGCTTTGCTGCTTGGCTCTGAGCTTCTCTGTCTTCTTGATTGAGCAGCCATTGGATATCAGTAAATCGCAGCAGATCGAAAATCGCTCCCTTGCAACTCCACGGCGCGATCGACCTCAAATTTGTTAGGGGCGAATGCACCGCGAGCTTTTGGACCCCAGTTTCTAAAAATTTTGTTTTTATCCAGAAGAAATCCAGAAGAATTCTTATCCAGAAGAAAATGAACACTTCCACAGATGGCTAGGCCCTCTAACGCGTGGACTACGCGATTGGCCCAATGCTGTCAAGACAAACGTGAATTCAATTTCACTATGGGAAATTCAGTGCCCCTCACCAGGGTCATCTTGGTGTAGTGGTTAGCACGCCTGCGGCATGAGCAGGAACCCTGGGTTCAATCCCCAGAGGTGACCTAAGTTTTTCCCAGATTGGCTCCTGGTTTCTTTCAGGGCTGAAGGCTTTATCCTTCTGCTTTTTGAAACCAAGGAAAACATTTACTTCAAATTACCAGCACAGTAGTAGTAAATTTTAGCAAAAAAGGCCCACACGTAACCCGAACGGAAGACTAGTGAATTTATTTAAACTATATTATAAAAGTCATTATTGTAATACAAATAAAAGCAGATTCAAAATGTAATAATAATTTATAAAATTAAGAACAATATATTTAGTGCTTCTGGTCATCAATTGTAGCATGTACTTTTGCGGAAAGATTTGACATAGATCTTATAACATGTGGGTTTCGTTCTTCAGCCTGCAATGATTTCCAATTTTCTTCCCAGTCAAATGGAAATGACTTGTGTTCTAAAGTGATGCTGCTGTCTGCAGAAACTGTGCCAGAGCCATAGTTTAGCGCTAGAATCAATAACCTATGCAGAATTTTTCTGATGGATGCATATGGTGGTTCGGATTCGAATTTTAGTTGTTCTAGAATGCTACCATACTCCATGATTGCTGTGGGTAATGATTCGCATAATGCTTTTAATCCAATGGTTTTCTTGCAGATTCCAACCTCATGCTTTTCTTTCATCTTTCGCCATGGAAGTGTGCCTCTGGCCATTTCAAGTGTCATGTAAAAATGTGAATATAAATCATCTTTGCGACCCATGTCCAAGATATCATGAGCTGCTGGAGATGCATATTTGACTGTGCCGCGAAACCCATTTGGTGGTCTCTGTTGTTTGATCTTTCCACTATCATCATAGAGACGCCTTGTCATTCCAAAGTCAATAATAAACAACATAGACTTTTTTCTTGATAAAGGGTTTCCCATCACAAAGTTTCCAGGCTTGACATCCCGATGTAGAAAACCAGATGTGTGCATCGTTTGAAGTGCATCAAGACTTTGAATGGCAAGTTCAAAAGCTGTCCGATATGAAAATTTGGCACGATTTCCTGGTGACTCTCTTCTGAGGTCGCTGAGATTTTTTCCTAAAATTTCCATGACAATGAAGTTAATCTGTTTTGTACTGCCAATACCGAAATATTTAGGAATGTGAGGCTTATTGGTCAGTTTTTCAAGCACAGCTGCTTCATTTGTGAGCACTTCTTTCTTTCCTTTTGATTCCACTTTGATTGCTACATCTTGATGTTTATTTTTGTCGATGGCCTTATACACTTGTCCGAATCCACCACTTCCTAGCTTTTTCTACGCAATCCATCTCTTGTCAAGTTCTTGAGTGGGTTTCAGTAGATCGTAATTTTCCTTTACCATTTTGGTTTTCTGATGCCTATAAGTAATTGATATTTATTGTAGCAACTCATTGGCTCATTAATTTAATTACTTTTTCAATCAATGTTGTAAGTTTAATATAATATGTTTTGTATACTCTATCCAAAATGTAAGCACAGAAGTGATATTGTCACAAATTTCTAAACGTTTCGAAGTATTATCTCCTTCATCAGTAAAATAGATTTCTACGATAATATGTTTTATTAGCCTTTATTTATATTATTATTATTATTATTTTATTTATTTTCTAACACATGTCCCATCAAGAGACGTAAAAAACATAGTACACCCAATACATTAATTAAAAATAAAAGAACGAATACGTTAGTTAGAAATATGTTGTGAATGAATGTATGAATGCAAAAATGAAATAAGATATTATTGTAAGGCGCAAGGCATGGCCCTGAGTTAGATTGAGCAGTGCCCATTTTTTATGGTCAGTGAAAACCAACCCGCCAGCGGAGACCTGCGGGCAACTAGTGGCTAATCGTATGGTTGGCGGGGTGCATGCGGTTTCCTGCACAATAGCAAGTGGAGGTGGTCTAAGGCGCCTCTGGCTCCCTCCCGTGGGCATCAACCAAGTTAGAACCCCGCCGCGCATCGTTTTCAGCTGGACGAGTCCGTTGGCGGTCAGCCTCCGACCATAAAATATGGGCAAAGAGTTTCAATCCTAAAATAGAGAAGGATCAATTCTTAAGAAGCAGAGTAAATATGAAGTAGCTAACCCAAACACATTGTTAAACATGGGCCTATTCCTTGATCTGATAAAACCGTTTTGAAATAGCTTGTAAAGTTTGAAAAGGTACCATTTCTTTGAGCAGAGCTAAAACCACTAATGGGCAAACAAGAAACATGCGATCGTATTCATTGATTTGGAAACAAGAAGATGAAATTAAATATCAGTTTTTAACAGTTTTTTATTCAAAAACGATCAACTAAACGAATATCATGTGCATTAAATCAAAGCATCTGAAACCTTCATTAAAATCGTTTGCTTGCCCTGCACTCAATAGGAATAATAAGTATTATAGAGCGATTAGTCCCATGAAAATAAGGATTTATTAAAATAAAAATTAACAGCGGTGCATCAAAATATAAATTTATTTGTATACTCTATCCAAAATGTAAGCACAGAAGTGATATAGTCACAAATTTCTAAACGTTTCAAAGTATTATCTCCTTCATCAGTAAAATAGATTTCTGACATTTGTCAGAACGAACATAATAATAACTATTAAAAAATTAAGCAAAGGGAGACATTGTAAATATTATATATGATACAAAATTTTAGTGTGCTGTATTAAGTCCTGGTTGTAAAAGAGGTAGGACGCCATTTGGAATGTCATGCTGTCGTTGTACATTGGTTAGGTCTACTATTACCCGTGTTTCATTCATTTTGATGCATAAAGCCTCAGCCGCTTTGCGTTCCTGTTGTTGGTTGCACCTATGTATTACCTTAGCAGAGTCAAATTCCGGTCCATGGTTACTCCCTTGGTGATCTTTGAAAACGTTATGCTGGCTATTCTTGCACCAATTGCTTTTGTGTTCTTTGATTCTGGATTCCAGGTGTCTTTTGGTTTCCCCTATGTATATCTTGTCACATTTGCATTTAATTTGGTATACTACGTTTGTCTGCAGCCTGTGGTCATATTTGCATTTTGGTCTGCTGCCTAGAAGGTGCCATAGTTTTGGTCCTGTTGTTGGGATTATCCTAATATAGCCTGGGCGTACAGTGTTTTTCTGTGCCATAAGGGTTTTCTCATTGAAGTATGGTGTTTTGACATTAATGCATCGTCGTTCATCATTACATAATTGGATTGCTGATTCCTCCTTGTGCAAGACCTTGTTTGTTGTTTTATGTATTATGGACATCGGGTAGCCATATGATTTGTATTTCTTGATGAGGTACCTTATTTCAGTGTCCAGTAAGTGGATGTTGCTGCTGTACTTTTTGGCTCTGAGGGTCTCGCTTCGTAGTGATCTCTATTAAATTTATTTATATTGACAATAAGTCAATCAACAGCATAAATAATGTTATCTAATGATATTTAAATGAAATATTCCTTCATAGAAAAACTCGAGTGAACATTAAAAGATATTTGGGGATTTTCAATGGTATAATCCGTGCTTGAGTTATATGGTGAATCTATTGTAGCGTAGTCTGAAGAATCTAAAATACTCTCGTCAGAAAATCTGGCAGGGTTTCTTGCCACAATCGGCAGGTTTTCATAGTGGTGATGCTGTACCAATACAGTTTTATGACCTCCTTCTTCATGGATTGGAAACACTTTCTGCTGGGCCAGCTGATAAAGAAAATTTGCCGGGCTGTATGCGACACTAGGACTCTGGATTTGGACATTCATACTTTTGATTGCACTGTGTTTCATCATGTTAATTAATAAATGTATGCTCAAAACAAATTACATTGCGCAATCCGTTTTGCCTGACTTTTGACCGCGAAGCGAGGCTGAAGGGTCCATTTATATATATTCTGAATGAAAGTTATGAGTTTTTTGTTCACATTTCTTATATGACGATTCCAAATATGTGCGTACTTTTAAATTTTGGTGGAGAAACCACATACTTTTCTTTTGAGTGATAAGCTTTCGTGCATTTAACAAACAATGACAAACAGTCTGTGGCGCCAGAAACTATATAGCTATATTCATATTTTCAATTCGATTCAATTCAATTCATATTCAATTCTAGACCGCATCCTGTCCCACCACCTAAGAATCGGCCTAGAGCGACTGCATAACTTCCCAGGCAACATGCATGGTTTCAGGACAGGGTTCTCAACTACAACCAACCTCCTCTCCTACCTGGCCTACCTACGCGAATAGCTGTCTGCTGGCCCTGGGGTGGATGCGGTCTACACAGACTTTAGCAAGGCATTCGACCGCATCTCACACAGCAAACTATTCCACATATGCGAATGCCTAGGTTTTAGCCCAGATCTTCTTGCCTGGCTCCGCAGCTTCATCACTGACAGAGAGTTCAGAGTACGTGTCAACAACACTCTCTCATCTGCCCACAAGGTCAGTTCCTCAACCATCCAAGGCAGAGCCTCCAGTCCAGTCCTCTTCAACGTATACATGCTGCCCCTTGCATGGCTACTAAATCAAATTCCAGGGCTCCCATGCTGGTTTTATGTGGACAATGTGCGTCTGGCCTCACCCTGCAAGAAACAGCTCCAGTCAGGGCTCGACTCTCTCAGTGCAGGGTCCCAAGCATGGCAGTTGCCTCTCTCAGCAGAAAAATGTGTGGTTTTCCGAGTAGGTGAGGGCGAGGCTGGAAGCTATCTCTTGAGTGGCTCACAGCTCAGCATCTCATGCCCAGGACAACCCACCCGGGACCTGGGCATCCAGCTCAGTCCCAGCCTCTCCCTGGCCCATCAGATCTCCTCCTGCACAGCTGCGACCTCGCATGCTGCCTTCTTGGCCCGAAAATCCTTCACTGCACCCTCCTTCTACACTCTTGCAGCTGCCTTTATAACCTATGTCAGGCCACACCTCGAATATGCCATCCAAACCTGGTCCCCATCTAAAAGAACTGACATAAATCGTCTGGAAAAAATCCAAAACACTTTTGCACGATATATTTTCAGGCGGATTAACACTCCATCTCCCGCCTCTGGCTACTCTGGACGCCTGGAACTGCTTGGCTGGGACTCCCTGGAACGCCGGCGAATCCTAGCAGATCTCACCTTGATGCATAGGTGCTACACATCCGTTCGACAGGCGCTAGACAAAGGCACGCTTCCTCCTCTCCCTCCCCCAGATCAGCCCTCCTTCCTCTTCCCCTCAGGCCCTCGACCCCTCTCCTCCCCCCAGGCCATGCAGCAGATGTTCCTACATGGCTGCCCAGTTCTCATCAGAAATGACCAAGGATCTGCAAGCACATTAATGTTATATGCTGGTACTGAGCCTTAATCGGTCCGGTACTGAGCTCCATTGATGATGCCAGGGTCATGTATCCAGTTCACTAGGGCTGGGATCATCTCGTGGGAGAGCAGGGCTGGATTCAGAATGTCAGCCGTTAGCGATGAGCCACAATAAAGGATAATCAGGTGACATGGGCGATAGTTCAAGAGATTCCTTAAATCTGTTCTACTGCAACACTATTTAGCAACTAAAGAAATTGAATAGTGCGTGTTGGACGAAGGTGATTGGTAGCCTCTGGATGTAATGGAAGGAGTACCTGACGAAGGGGAAGAGGGGAATAGGGTCCCCTGCCCTCTGCTTTTTGCCGATGCAAAGGTCGTACCTGAGGCAGCTCTCAAGTACATCGGGGTCATCCAAGATTCCCTCAGGGGTCCTCCTCAGCTTCAACGCTCACTGTAACAGGACTTGTGGCATGGCACGCTCTACTCAAACAGTCTGCCGTCACCACCAATCTGGCCATATCCAAGCCCCTCGCCGCGTCGTTGACCAGAAAGAGAGTGGAGTGATCCTCCAATTCCTCGCCTCCTGCCCTCCATCATCATTGGCAGTAGCAGAGAAGCTCAGCACCACCGTTGACAGGCAAACATGAGTGGATGTCCAAGATGGGAACTCTGACAGGGACGTTGACTTCTCTGCTGCAAAGCTGCTACCAATCTACATGTGGGGCCTCTTCCTTTACTCCTTCTTCTTCACCTGATGCTGACTGGCGTGGGGGCGAGCTTATGGGAACTGGCTCAAGGAAGACAACCAGCCTATACTGAGACCCAAGCACCAACATGTTACCAGAAGGACAGCCCGCGCAACAGTTGAAGCAGAAGATCCCACCACAAGTCGGTGGAGAGTACACGAGCTAAACACATGCCGCAAATGTCTGGACCATCTCCAGTCAGCCACAATTCTGGAAGGCGGCAAACAATGAATCAATCCAAGGGAGGAGGTCCAGAACGTAGCAGGAGCCATCCGAGCAGCAGAAAATCTCTTCAGCCACATCCCCATCCCTACCCTCAAATCCCTCACTTTTTAAGCTTCATATTAATTTTGTGACCACACAGTCCGACAATGTGACCACACAGCAAACTATTCCACATATGCGAATGCCTAGGTTTTAGCCCAGATCTTCTCGCTTGGCTCCGCAGCTTCATCACTGGCAGAGTTCAGAGTACGCGTCGACAGCACCATCTCATCTGCCCACAAGGTCGGATCCTCAATCATCCAAGGCGGAGCATCCAGTCCAGTCCTCTTCAACGTATACATGCTGCCTCTCGCATGGCTACTAAATCAAATTTCAGGGCTCTCATGCTGGTTTTACGCGGACGATGTGCGTCTGGCCTCACCCTGCAAGAAAGAGCTCCAGTCAGGCCTCGACTCTCTCAGTGCATGATCCCAAGCATGGCAGTTGCCTCTCTCAGCAGAAAAATATGTGGTTTTCCGAGTAGGTGAGGGCGAGGCTGGAAGCTACCTCTTGGGCGGCTCACAGCACAGCATTTCATGCCCAGGACAACCCATCCGAGACCTGGGCATCCAGCTCAGTCCCAGCATCTCCCTGGCCCCTCAGATATCCTCCTGCACTGCTGCGGCCTCGCATGCTGCCTTCTTGGCTCGAAAGTCCTTCACTGCACCCTCCTTCTACACTCTTGCAACTGCCTATATAACCTATGTCAGGCCACACCTCGAATATGCCGTCCAAACCTGGACCCCATCTAAAAGAACTGACATAAATCATCTGGAAAAAGTCCAAAAAACTTTTGCGCGATATATTTTCAGGCGGACTAACACATTATGCCCCGCCTTTGGCTACTCTGGACGCCTGGAACTGCTTGGCTGGGACTCCCTGGACTGCCGGCGAATCCTAGCAGATCTCTCCTTGTTGCAAAGGTGTTACACAGCCGTTCGACGGGCGCTAGACAAAGGCACGCTTCCTCCTCTCCCTCCCCCAGATCAGCCCTCCTTCCTCTTCCCCTCAGGTCCTCGATCCCTCTCCTCCCCCCAGGTCAGGCAGCAGATGTTCCTACAAGGCTGCCCAGTTTATTTTCCTAGAGCAAATTCACACCTCAGAGGCCGCCACCACCTTAATCCAGGCACTCGGGAATGCGGCGGGCTGGCAGATGGATGGCCTGAGCGGGCGAGACAATTCTGGAATGACCTACCGGAGGCGGCTTGCTCGGGGAGGCGGGAAAGCTTACTGGCCGAGGCCCGGCGCTTACTCGACGCAGCCCAGTGATGCCCTCATGATGCTTTCCATCAAAAACCTTCCTGCCACATCCCATGTCACCAACCAACTTCACTTCTGCTTTCATTCTGCATCTGGATGTATGGGGGACAGGAGAGCGGGTAGCTTTGCACCACGCTACCAGTGCCGAAAGCCCCAGGGCAAGTAGTCCCTCTTCTCCTCATCACTCTGCCGCATCATCAATCCAGCTGGCCTTGGCCGCCCGCCGCTAGGCGCACTTCGCATGCTAGGCTGCGCTCCGGGGCCTCCGCACCCATGCCCTCCGGCCTCCGGAGCTCTGGCTGCCCTGCCCTCCGCAGCAGGCGGCCTTCGGCCGCGCAAAAATGCCATACAGATTTTGCTGCTAAACGGGGGAAGAAGAGCAGAGGCAGGCGGCAGAATGCTATGGCTAGCGGCCAGACAATCACATTTATTCTTTACAATAGCAAATGGAAGTATATGCTGCTGTAGAGATATGTTGAATAGATAAACATAGAATTTCCATTTTAACCTTTTTTAACTATTATTTTTTCGTAGAACTTTTATGTTAAATGCATGGATCGAAATTATAATAATTAAAGATTATATCAACACGATAAGTGTAACGTAAATGACAATTTAATTTTCAAAAGAGTGAAATTAGCTCAAATACCAAAAATAGGAAGCTACATATTTACTGGAAAAAGAATCGAAAAAGTGCCAAGATTTGTTCAAGATCCTGTGCAGGGTTTTGATAAACTTGTTGATTATTCATTACTGTTGCAGCATTTCTATGAGTAGTTGGTTCCACATATTGATTTGGTAAATGATGAATTGGAATGTTTAACCCCCGTGTATTTGGATGAAGATTATTAAGATGATGATGAATCGGTACAGTGGTAGGCTGTTGGTATATTGCATTGGGTCGTTGCTGTTCAATTCGAGTATGGTCACGCACAACGGGAGTTAAGATTAGACGAATCAAGTTTTCTAAACCCAGATGACCTTGCATTCCGTTAGTGTCATTCGCTCTATGCAAAATGAATAAGGGAAAATCATTTGCTCTGTTGTTAGTTGATTCAGATCTATTACTGCTAAGCCAAATGGGACACCATTTAATATCTCTGCCCACTGAGTTGATAAATGGACAAAGATATGCCTGAAGTGTTGGTCCATGCTCACGAGAATAAAGCAAAATTTGTTTAACAAATACATTCCCAAACGTTTGACTGCAGTTTAAGCAATTTGAAGTTCCAATACAAATACGACTTCGTAGCCAGCACATTAGGCAATATTTTCCTTTACACTTGGAGCAGCAAACGAATGCAGTTATAGGAATGTCTTCACAGCATATGTTACAAGTTGCACTGGCACTTCCTACCCTACTTGCCAAATCCCATGGACAGCCCCAAATATTACATTTGTTAATTGCTGACCAATTCATGGTTAATATTTTTAGGTTTCTGATGCTATCTTGTACGTTTCTAAAGTTTGTATGATTCTTTCTGACCATGCTGGAAACAGCGAGCTATTGGGCTTGCGCGAACGGAGCTTTAGCGAAGTGTCAGCGCCAAGCCCCTCTTTTCGACCCAGGTGTATGTTTTGAGGGTTATTGCTAGATCTTAAATTTGATAAGGCGATTGCTCGTCACAGAAGGCTCCAATCGCTCTAATTCTTTCACCATTGGAAAGACCAACATTGAATTGACTATAGTTTATTTTTTGAGTTTTTCGTAAAACGTTTGATTTTAGGGTGAACAAGTATATGGCGCAGAGCGCAATAGGTGACCGCGGAGCGCATCCTTTATATGATCCTTTTAACTCAAAAATCAAGTATGTGGTTTCTCAACCAATTTCAAAAGTAAGCACAGATTTAGAATCGACATATAAGACTAGTGAACATAAATATCAAGTTTTCTGTGCAATTCTCAAGACTTCAGGTACTACAGCGCAAAAACCGCATATTGCAATTTTCCAACTTTATACCCAGAAAAGTAATGTTTAAATGCTTTGGGACCAGTTCCACCCCTCCAGATCTTCCTAAAATGTTATTACCCTTCAGCAAAAAAAAAGTTTGTCCAAATCCGTCGACAATTCGCTATTTCTCAACATACCCCATTTTTCAAACTTTCTACCCAAAAAAGTAATGTTTCAAATGCTTTGGGACCAGTTCCACCCCTCCAGATCTTCCTAAAATGTTATTACCTTTCAGCAAAAAAAAAGTTTGTCCAAATCCGTTGAGAATTCGCTATTTCTCAACATACCCCATTTTTCAAACTTTCTACCCAAAAAAGTAATGTTTCAAATGCTCCGGGACCAGTTCCACCCCTCTAGATCTTCCTAAAATGTTATTACCTTCCAGCAAAAAAAAAGTTTGTCCAAATCCGTTGAGAATTCGCTCTATTTCTCAACATACCTCATTTTTCAAACATCTACCCAAAAAAGTAATATTTCAAATTCTAGGGGACCAGTTCCACCTCTCTAGATCTTCCTAAAATATTATTACCTTTCAGGCAAAAAAAAAGTTTGTCAAAATCCGTTGAGAATTGAGCCTTTTACAGCATAGCCCATTTTTCAACCTTTCTACTTAAAAAAGTAATGTTTCAAATGCTCAAATTCCGGGTCTACCCCTCCAGATTTTCCTAAAATAGCATTACCTTTCAGGAAAAAAAAAGTTTGTCCAAATCCGTAGAGAATTCGTCCGTGGACAGCATTTCCAGATCGGGACATATATATACGATATATATATATATCAGGACAAAAGTTCAGTAACCTCTATAGACCGCGGAGCGGCCCTTCGGGCCGCTCCGCGGTCAAAAATGCAAAAAACCATTTGTCCGAACTCCTCCTTCTCCTTCTCCTTCTTCTCCTTCTTCTTCTCCGCATCTATTCAATGGACGATAGTAGGTATTCATTTCTTCCCCCACAACCCTTCCCCGGGTCCTTGGGCCTCATGTATTGACTTCTGTTCATAAGTCTTCAGTTAAGCAGCTATGTATATGCATCCGTGGTGTAGTGGTCTATGCGATTAAACGGCTGGGTGAATCTGAGAGGTTCTAATCCTTTTTAGGCAATCATTTTTATTTTGGAAACTTTAAGTTGAAAAAACAACTGGTACCATCGGCAGGTCAAAATTAGAGCTCTTTTCTCCCAAAAATCGATTGCCCTAAGCATATATCATGAAAATTTCAAAAAAATATGTTAGTTTGCCAATAAATTTAAATTGTATTTTTGATTTTCGAATTTTTTTTTGTTATATTTTTTGAATCATTATGTTTTTTATTTTATATTTTATTTTTTTTATCCATTAATATCCTAATATATTTTCGATTCTTTTATGTTTGGTATATTTTTTCAATGAGTTTATTTTTATTTATTTATTTTTCATACATTTAAAACAAATTTTATATATACATTTTATACTATATTAAAAGTGGAAGAAATAACTGGTACCATCGGCAAGCCAATTGTGGGTCTCTTTTCTCCAAATTTTGTAATTGCCTCGAGCAAAAAGTCAAGGAAATACATCTACTACTAGTGGAATCTGCTGCGTCATCTGTATTTTGTTTTTGGCGCGCATGGAAAGAGACACTGAACTGCGTGCCAAAAACAAAATGCAACTGTCCAAGCAGCAGATTCCACTAGTTAATACTCCTTGTTCCCAAAAATCGATTGCCCTGAGTTTAAGACAAGAAAAATTCTCAAAAATATGTTAATTTTCCAATGAATTTGCATAATATTTTTCATTTTCGAATTTTTTCTTTTTGTTATATTTTTTCAAAAAAGTTTTTTTATTCACTTTTTGATTTATCTAATAAAATCTTAACTAAATATATAGCCAACAATATCAAATTTGTATTTTTACATTTTATACTATTTAAAAGTGGGAGAAATATCTGGTACCATCGGCAGGCCAATGTGGGCCTCTTTTCTCCAAAATTTGGAATTGCCCCTCGAGTAAAAAGTCAGGAGAAAACAATTTCTACTAGTGGAATCTGCTGCGTCATCTGCATTTTGTTTTTGGGCGCGCATGGAAAGCGACACTGAACTGCGCGCCAAAAACAAAATGCAACTGACCAAGCAGCAGATTCCACTAGTAGAAATTGTATTTCCTTGACTTTTTACTCGAGGCAATTCCAAATTTTGGAGAAAAGAGGCCCACATTTGGCCTGCCGATGGTACCAGATATATATATTGAGCAATCGCTTTATATACTTGTACAGTATAAATCCACTTGCAAAACTATACTGAAGAAAATTGTCAAATATTTGAAGGTTATTTATTGTAACATCAATGCATTGGGTTCTTGGCCAATTAAGTATTCCGACCAATAATAGTGAACTGTTGTTGTATTTAAACATCAGAATCAATCAATCAATCTTTTCCACAAAAACAAGTATATTTCTGGAAATGCTGTCCACGGGCAAATTCTCAACGGATTGGGACAAACTTTTTTTTTCCTGAATGGTAACGCTATTTTAGGAAGATCTGGAGGGGTAGACCCGGAATTTGAGCATTTGAAACCATACTTTTTTGGGTAGAAAGGTTGAAAAATGGGGTATGTTGAGAAATGGCGAATTCTCAACGGATTTGGACAAACTTTTTTTTTGATGAAAGGTAATAACATTTTAGAAAGGTCTGGATGGGTGGAACCGGTCCCGAGTATTCGAAACCTTACTTTTTTGGGTAGAAAGATTGGAAAATGGGGTTTGCTGAGAAATGGCGAATTTTCAACGGATTTGAACAAACTTTTTTTGCTGAAAGGTAATATTTAGGAAGATCTGAAGAAGTGGAACCGGTTTCCGAGCATTTGAAACATTACTTTTTTGGGTAGAAAGGTTGAAAATTTGGGTATGCTGTAAAATGCTCAATTCCCAACGGATTTTGATAAACTTTTTTTTCCTGAAAGATAATAATATTTTAGGAAGATCTGGAGGGGTGAAACCGGTTTCCGAGCATTTGAAACATTACTTTTTTGGGTAGAACGGTTGAAAAATGGGGTATGCTGTAAAATGCTCAATTCTCAATGGATTTTGACAAACTTTTTTTTCCTGAAAGATAATGATATTTTAGGAAAATCTGGAGGGGTGAAACCGTTTTCCGAGCATTTGAAACATTACTTTTTTGGGTAGAACGGTGGAAAAATCGGGTTTGCTGAGAAATGGCGAAATCTCAACAGATTTGGACAAACTTTTTTCCCCGAAAGGTAGTCAAATTTAGTAGGTAGTCAAAGGTAGTCATTGGCATGGAATTGTAAGCTGCCAAGGAAGTTGTGGGCTGTGAAGCTCCGCGGTCACCTATTGCGCTCTGCGCTATATACTTGTTTGGTCATAACTTGCCCAATTCTCAACCAAATGTAGGAGACTTTTTTAATTAAAGCTTTGTGTCTGCTGCGTCCCGTGAGCCTAGTGACAGCTTTGCAACCTGCCCACATAATATTTGGCAGAAGTCATATTTTCAAAAGCTGTAATAGGTTGGTCCTTGGCTAAGAGCGGACCATGCTTTTGCTCCGCTCGCATGGCCCCAATTTTTGAGTAGAACTCCTGAATATATATAACTTGGTTTGTTTTCAATTGAATATAATTATGCTTGGAGTTGCACCTTGCAATCACTTATTGCGCTTTGTACCATATACTTGTTGGGTAGAAAGTCTTGAGAATGGGCTATGCTAGAAATGGGTGAGTTCTTATTGTATTTAGACAAACTTTGTTTTTCAAGAAAGCTATTTTTTTGCTCTAACAAATTCGGATGGGACTGTTCTGTTATACTTTGTTGCAGGTTTCTTAATTTGGGATTTGTTTTCAGTGTAGCCTTATAAATTGGTGAGTAAGTAATTGGTGAGTTAGATAAGTGGTATGTTTTGTTCGTTTTACGTGCTATTGATTGGTTTGGGGAATCATTTCCTGTGTGTTTTTTTGTGTTTATTGATAACTGGTTATGCAGTGGCTTTGCACAGGATTGGTAACTGATTATGTTGGTTAATGTGGCTTTTTCCCGTCTGTAGTTGTAAATGTCGTATTTTACCCAAGAGATTCTAATGCTCATTAGATACTGCACTCATGAGCTGTCATTGTATGGAGCAAGTTTAACGTAGGCTTTTGCAGAGTTTTCTGATATGCTTTTGTTTTCTTATATGCTTTAGTTTTCTGATATGTTTTAGTTTTTTGATTTGCATTAATTCTTCAGTTTGTTCAGCGTGGAGCCAGCTGTAATAGGGTCCACTGTTCAATTTGGATCTGCAATTATGACAATTCTTTAGTTTGTCCATTGTGGAGCCAGCAGCAATATGTTCCATTGATTAATTTAGATCCGAAATTATGATTAGTTCTTCAGTTTGTTAAGTGTGGAGCCCGCTGTATTATGTTACATTGTTCAATTTGGAACTGCATTTATGATAAGTTCTTAAGTTTGTTCAGGGTGGAGCTATCGGGTAATCCGTCGATAATTCGCACAGCCCCGGCCATGTTAGATAGCATATATATATTTTTATATATATATATATTTTTTTTTTTCTATCAACGAATTACCGATAGCTCCACCCTGAACAAAGTTAAGACTTATCATAAATCAGTTCCAAAATTGCATGGTAATAACAAATTGGAAACTAATCGTTAATTTAATACTAATTAATAAATGGAACATATTGTATCAGTCAATATCATAATATTAATCCAAATTGAACAGTGGAGCCCTACACTGGTTAGGCTCCTTGCATAGTTAATGCAAATCAAAAAATTAGAACGTATCAGAAAAACTGAAGCATATAAACAAAAGCAGTAAAAAAAAACTAAACTTGCTCTATACAATGACAGCTCACTAAAGACATAGAATCTCTTCGGTAAAATACAACATTTAAAATTTCCCAGACGAAAAGTTCACAATTAACCAACATAAAGTTACCAATACCTATCAAAAACCACAGTGCATAACATTTATCAAAAAACACACACACACAGAAAAATCCCAAAAATATACCTAAAAATATATATATCTATCACCTATCAAAATCACCAATAATTTATCACCAATAAATTTCCAAAATCCAAATGAGAAGCCTACAACAAAGATAACCAAATTCCCAAAATTCTGCCCAAAAAAATAGCTTTCTTGAAAAACAAAGTTTGTCTGAACACAATAAGAACTCACCCATTCTAGCATAGCCCATTCTCAAGACTTTCTACCCAACAAGTATATGGTACCAAGCGCAATAAGTGATTGCAAGGTGCAACTCCAAGCATAATTATATTCAATTGAAAACAAACCAAGTTATATATATTCAGGAGTTCTACTCAAAAATAGGGGCCATGCGAGCGGGAGCAAAAGCATGGTGCCGCTCTTAGGCCGAGGACCAAGCCTATTACAGCTTTTGAAAAATATGACTTCTGCCAAATATTATGTGGGCAGGCTCCGAGCCTGTCACCCAGGCTCACCCGGGACGCAGCAGACACAAAGCTTTAATTAAAAAAGTCTCCTACATTTGGTTGAGAATTGGGCAAGTTATGACCAAACAAGTATATAGCGCAGAGCGCAATAGGTGACCCGCGGCAGTTCTTAAGCAGCCCACAACTTCCTTGGCAGCTTACAATTCCATGCCAATGACTACCTTTGCCTACTTACTAAATTTGACTACCTTTCGGGAAAAAAGTTTGTCCAAATCTGTTGAGATTTCGCCATTTCTCAGCAAACCCGATTTTTCACCCGTTCTACCCAAAAAAGTAATGTTTCAAATGCTCGGAAAACGCTTTTACCCCTCCAGATTTTCCTAAAATATCATTATCTTTCAGGAAAAAAAAGTTTGTCAAAATCCATTGAGAATTGAGCATTTTTTAGCACACCCCAATTTTTCAACCGTTCTACCCAAAAAGTAATGTTTCAAATGCTAAAACGGGACCGGTTTCTCCCCTCCAGATCTTCCTAAAATATTATTATCTTTCAGGAAAAAAAAGTTTATCAAAATCCGTTGGGAATTGAGCATTTTACAGCATACCCAAATTTTCAACCTTTCTACCCAAAAAGTAATGTTTCAAATGCTCGGAAACCGGTTCCACTACTTTTCAGATCTTCCTAAATATTACCTTTCAGCAAAAAAAGTTTGTTCAAATCCGTTGAAAATTCGCCATTTCTCAGCAAACCCCATTTTCCAATTTTCTACCCAAAAAAAGTAAGGTCAAAGACAACCAAAAACCTATTCCACCCATACAGACCTTTCTAAAATGTTATTACCTTTCATCAAAAAAAAGTTTGTCCAAATCCGTTCAAAAACTCGCCATTTCTCAACATACCCCATTTTTTCAACCTTTCTACCCAAAAAAAGTATGGTTTCGAATGCTCAAATTCCGGGTCTACCCCTCCAGATCTTCCTAAAATAGCGTTACCGTTCAATAAAAAAAAGTTTGTCCCAATCCGTTGAGAGTTTGCCCGTGGACAGCGTTTAAAAATATATTATTTTGTGGAAAAGATTGATTAAAATAATCTTGATGTTTAAATACAACGAACGGTCGCTTCTGGTCGGAATACTTAATTGGCCAGGACCCAATGATTGATGTTACAATAAATAACCTTCAAATATTTGACAATTTTCTTCAGTATAGTTCCGTCGATTTATATGTACGAGTATATAAAGCGATTGCTCAATATATATATCTGGTACCATAGGCAGGCCAAATGTGGGCCTCTTTTCTCCAAAAATTGGAATTGCCTCGAGTGAAAAGTCAAGGTAATACAAATTCTATTCGTGGAATCTGCTGCTTGGTCAGCTGCATTTTGTTTTTGGCGCGCAGTTCAGTGTCTCTTTCCATGCGCGCCCGAAAACAAAATGCAGATAACACAGCGGGGTCCACTAGTAACAATTATTTTTACTTGGTTTTTTTCTCAAAGAAGCAATTTGCCAAAATTTGGAGAAAAGAGGCCCACATTTGGCCTGCCGATGGTACCAGATATTTCTCCCAGTTTAATATAGTATAAAATGTAAAAATACAAATTTGATATTGTTGGCTATATATTCATCTAAGATTTTATTAGATAAATCAAAAAGTGAATAAAAAAACTTTTTTGAAAAATATAACAAAAAGAAAAAATTCGAAAATGAAAAATATTATGCGAATTCATTGGAAAATTAACATATTTTGAGAATTTTTCTTGTCTTAAACTCAGGGCAATGGGATTTTGGGAACAAGGAGTATTAACTAGTGGAATCTGCTGCTTGGACAGTTGCATTTTGTTTTTGGCACGCAGTTGAGGGTGTCTTTCCATGCGCGCCAAAAACAAAATACAGATGACGCAGCAGGATTCCACTAGTGATAGATTTTGTTCCTTTTGACTTTTTGCTCGAGGCAATTACAAAATTTGGAGAAAAGAGACCCACAATTGGCTTGCCGATGGTACCAGTTATTTCTTCCACTTTTAATATAGTATAAAATGTATATATAAATTTTTTTTTAAATGTATGAAAAATAAATAAATAAAAATAAACTCATTGAAAAAATATACCAAACATAAAAGAATCGGAATCTTCAGGATATTAATGGATAAAAAAAATAAAATATAAATAAAAACATAATGATTCAAAAAATACTATTAACAAAAAAAAATTCGAAAATCAAAAATACAATTTAAATTTATTGGCAAACTAACATATTTTTTTGAAATTTTCATGATATATGCTTAGGGCAATCGATTTTTGAGGAAGAAAGAGCTCTAATTTTGACCTGCCGATGGTACCAGTTGTTTTTTTCGACTTAAAAATTTCCAAAATAAAAATGATTGCCCTAACCAGGATTAAAACCTCTCAGATTCACCCAGCCGTTTAATCGCATAGACCACTACACCACGGATGCATATACATAGCTGCTTAACTCAGGAGTTATGAAGCGAAGTCAATACATGAGGCCCAAGGACCAGGGGAGGGAGGGTTGTGGGAAGAAATGAATACCTACTATCGTCCATTGAATAGATGCGGAGAAGAAAGAAGGAGAAGAAGGAGAAGGAGAAGGAGGAGTTCGGACAAATGGTTTTTTGCATTTTTGACCGCAGAGCGACACGAAGGGCCGCTCCGCAGTTTATAGAGGTTACTGAACTTTTGTCCTGATATATATATATATGCGTATATATATGTATCTGGAAATGCTGTCCACGGGCGAATTCTCAACGGATCTGGACAAACTTTCCTGAAAGGTATTAATATTTTAGGAAGATGCAGGGAGGGAGCGGCCCCGAATTTGAGCATTTGAAACATTACTTTTTGGGTAGAAATGTTGAAGAGATGGGGTATGCTGGAAAAGGCTGAATTCTCAACGGATTTTGACAAACTTTTTTTTTCCCTGAAAGGTAATAATATTTTAGGAAGATCTAGAGGGGAGGAACAGGTCCCCGAGCATTTGAAACATTACTTTTTTGGGTAGAAAGTTTTGGAAAATGAGGTATGTTGAGAAATAGCGAATTCTCAACGGATTTGGACGAAATTTTTGCTGGAAGGTAATAAATTTTTAGGAAGATCTAGAGGGTGGAACTGGTCCCGGAGCACTTGAAACATTACTTTTTTGGGTAGAAAGTATGAAAAATGGGGTATGTTAAGAAATAGCGGATTCTCAACGAATTTGACAAACTTTTTTTTTGCTGAAAGGTAATAACATTTTGGAAGATCTAGAGGTGGAGGGAACTGGTCCCGGAGCATTTGAAACATTACTTTTTTTGGGTAGAAAGTTTGAAAAATGGGGTATGTTGGAAATGGCGAATTCTCAACGGATTTGGACAAACTTTTTTTTTGCTGAAAGGTAATAACATTTTAGGAAGATCTGGAGGGGTGGAACTGATCCCGGAGCATTTTAAACATTTACTTTTCTGGGTAGAAAGTTTGGAAAATTGAAAAATGGGGTTTTTGCCTATGTACCTGAAATATTGAGAATTGCACGAAAAGACTTGATATTTTTGTTCACTAGTCTTATTGTGTTTAATTGTGTTACTTTTGCAATTGTTGACCACATACTTGATTTTTGAGTTAAAAGGATATATGGAGGAGGGGCGCCGCGGGGTCGAACCCCACCTATTGCGCTCTTGCGCCATACTACTTTGCCCCCCGTTCTCACCCCCCTAATTTTGTGGAAAAGATTGATTGATTGATTCTGATGTTTAAATACAACAACAGTTCACTATTATTGGTCGGAATACTTAATTGGCCAAGAACCCAATGCATTGATGTTACAATAAATAACCTTCAAATATTTGACAATTTTCTTCAGTATAGTTTTGCAAGTGGATTTATACTGTACAAGTATATAAAGCGATTGCTCAATATATATAGCTCGCTGTTTCCAGCATGGTCAGAAAGAATCATACAAACTTTAGAAACGTACAAGATAGCATCAGAAACCTAAAAATATTAACCATGAATTGGTCAGCAATTAACAAATGTAATATTTGGGGCTGTCCATGGGATTTGGCAAGTAGGGTAGGAAGTGCCAGTGCAACTTGTAACATATGCTGTGAAGACATTCCTATAACTGCATTCGTTTGCTGCTCCAAGTGTAAAGGAAAATATTGCCTAATGTGCTGGCTACGAAGTCGTATTTGTATCGGAATTTCAAATTGCTTAAACTGCAGTCAAACGTTTGAGAATGTATTTGTTAAACAAATTTTGCTTTATTCTCGTGAGCATGGACCAACACTTCAGGCATATCTTTATCCATTTATCAACTCAGTGGGCAGAGATATTAAATGGTGTCCCATTTGGCTTAGCAGTAATAGATCTGAATCAACTAACAACAGAGCAAATGATTTTCCCTTATTCATATTGCATAGAGCGAATGACACTAACGGAATGCAAGGTCAACTGGGTTTAGAAAACTTGATTCGTCTAATCTTAACTCCCGTTGTGCGTGACCATACTCAAATTGAACAGCAACGACCCAATGCAATATACCAACAGCCTACCACTGTACCGATTCATCATCATCTTAATAATCTTCATCCAAATACACGGGGGTTAAACATTCCAATTCATCATTTACCAAAGCAATATGTGGAACCAACTACTCATAGAAATGCTGCAACAGTAATGAATAATCAACAAGTTTATCAAAACCCCTCACAAGATCTTGAACAAATCTTGGCACTTTTTCGATTCTTTTTCCAGTAAATATGTAGCTTCCTATTTTTGGTATTTGAGCTAATTTCACTCTTTTGAAAAGTAAATTGTCATTTACGTTACACTTATCGTGTTGATATAATCTTTAATTATTATAATTTCGATCCATGCATTTAACATAACAGTTCTACGAAAAAGTAATAGTTAAAAAAGGTTAAAATGGAAATTCTATGTTTATCTATTCAACATATCTCTACAGCAGCATACACTTCCATTTGCTATTGTAAAGAATAAATGTGATTGTCTGGCCGCTAGCCATAGCATTCTGCCGCCTGCCTCTGCTCTTCTTCCCCCGTTTAGCAGCAAAATCTGTATGGCATTTTTTTTGAGATCACAGCTTTATGCTGGAGAAGAAGGAAGGGCCTCAAAGCCCAACCGACATACCAAAGGATTGATGATGCGGCAGAGTGATGAGGAGAAGAGGGACTACTTGCCCTGGGACTTTCGGCACTGGTAGCGTGGTGCAAAGCTACCCGCTCTCCTGTCCCCCATACATCCAGATGCAGAATGAAAGCAGAAGTGAAGTTGGTTGGTGACAGGGGATGTGGCAGGTTGGTTTTTGATGGAAAGCATCATAAGGGCATCACTGAGCTGCGTCGAGTAAGCGCCGGGCCTCGGCCAGGAAGCTTTCCCGCCTCCCCGAGCAAGCCGCCTCGGGTAGGTCATTCCAGAATCGTCTCGCCCGCTCAGGCCATCCATCTGCCAGCCCGCCGCCTTCCCGAGTGCCTGGATTAAGGTGGTGGCGGCCTCTGAGGTGTGAATTTGCTCTAGGAAAGTAAACTGGGCAGCCATGTAGGAACATCTGCTGCCTGGCCTGGGGGGAGGAGAGGGATCGAGGACCTGAGGGGAAGAGGAAGGAGGGCTGATCTGGGGGAGGGAGAGGAGGAAGCGTGCCTTTGTCTAGCGCCCGTCGTACGGCTGTGTAGCACCTATGCAACAAGGAGAGATCTGCTAGGATTCGCCGGCAGTCCAGGGAGTCCCAGCCAAGCAGTTCCAGGCATCCAGAGTAGCCAAAGGCGGGACATGGTGTGTTAGTCCGCCTGAAAATATATCGCGCAAAAGTTTTTTGGACTTTTTCCAGATGATTTATGTCAGTTCTTTTAGATGGGGTCCAGGTTTGGATGGCATATTCGAGGTGTGGCCTGACATAGGTTATATAGGCAGTTGCAAGAGTGTAGAAGGAGGGTGCAGTGAAGGACTTTCGGGCCAAGAAGGCAGCATGCGAGGCCGCAGCAGTGCAGGAGGAGATCTGAGGGGCCAGGGAGAGGCTGGGACTGAGCTGGATGCCCAGGTCCCGGATGGGTTGTCCTGGGCATGAAATGCTGTGCTGTGAGCCGCCCAAGAGGTAGCTTCCAGCCTCGCCCTCACCTACTCGGAAAACCACATATTTTTCTGCTGAGAGAGGCAACTGCCATGCTTGGGATCATGCACTTAGAGAGTCGAGGCCTGACTGGAGCTCTATCTTGCAGGGTCAGGCCAGACGCACATCGTCCGCGTAAAACCAGCATGAGAGCCCTGACATTTGATTTAGTAGCCATGCGAGAGGCAGCATGCATACGTTGAAGAGGACTGGACTGGAGGCTCCGCCTTGGATGATTGAGGATCCGACCTTGTGGGCAGATGAGAGGTTTCTGTCGACGCGTACTCTGAACTATGCCAGTGATGAAGCTGCGGAGCCAAGCGAGAAGATCTGGGCTAAAACCTAGGCATTCGCATATGTGGAATAGTTTGCTGTGTGGTCACATTGTCGGACTGTGTGTTCACAAAATTAATATGAAGATTAAAAAGTGAGGGATTTGAGGGTAGGGATGGGGATGTGGCTGAAGATATTTTCTGCTGCTCGGATGGCTCCTGCTACATTCTGGACCTTCTCCCTTGGATTGATTCATTGCTTGCCGCCTTCCAGAATTGTGGCTGACTGGAGATGGTCCAGACATTTGCGGCATGTGTTTAGCTCGTGTACTCTCCACCGACTTGTGGCAGGATCTTCTGCTTCAACTGTTGCGCGGGCTGTCCTTCTGGTAACATGTTGGTGCTTGGGTCTCAGTATAGGCTGGTTGTCTTCCTTGAGCCAGTTCCCATAAGCTTGCCCCCACGCCAGTCAGCATCAGGTGAAGAAGAAGGAGTAAAGGAAGAGGCCCCACATGTAGATTGGTAGCAGCTTTGCAGCAGAGAAGTCAACGTCCCTGTCAGAGTTCCCATCTTGGACATCCACTCGTGTTTGCCTGTCAACGGTGGTGCTGAGCTTCTCTGCTACTGCCAATGATGATGGAGGGCAGGAGGCGAGGAATTGGAGAATCACTCCACTCTCTTTCTGGTCAACGACGCGGCGAGGGGCTTGGATATGGCCAGATTGGTGGTGACGGCAGACTGTTTGAGTAGATCGTGCCATGCCACAAGTCCTGTTACAGTGAGCGTTGAAGCTGAGGAGGACCCCTGAGGGAATCTTGGATGACCCTGATGTACTTGAGAGCTGCCTCAGGTACGACCTTTGCATCGGCAAAAAGCAGAGGGCAGGGGACCCTATTCCCCTCTTCCCCTTCGTCAGGTACTCCTTCCATTACATCCAGAGGCTACCAATTACCTTCGTCCAACACGCACTATTCAATTTCTTTAGTTGCTAAATAGTGTTGCAGTAGAACAGATCTTGAACTATCGCCCATGTCACCTGATTATCCTTTATTGTGGCTCATCGCTAACGGCTGACATTCTGAATCCAGCCCTGCTCTCCCACGAGATGATCCCAGCCCTAGTGAACTGGATACATGACCCTGGCATCATCAATGGAGCTCAGTACCGGACCGATTAAGGCTCAGTACCAGCATATAACATTAATGTGCTTGCAGATCCTTGGTCATTTCTGATGAGAACTGGGCAGCCATGTAGGAACATCTGCTGCCTGGCCTGGGGGGAGGAGAGGGAAAAAAAAAAATCAAGAAAAAAAACAGCCGCACTGAGGATCTGGGGATTTTCGGGCCAAGAAGCGCCGGCAGAGGCAGAGGGGAGATTGATCAGCACACATGCGGCAAGGTTCATCCACAAAAAACAAAACAAAAAAAACACAAAAAAACAAAAAAACACCCCCACCAAACCAACAACACCCACACAACCCCCCGCAGCAGTGCAGGAGGAGATCTGATGGGCCAGGGGAGGAGGGGCTGGGACTGAGCTGGATGCCCAGGTCCCGGATGGGTTGTCCTGGGCATGAGATGCTGAACTGTGAGCCACCCAAGAGATAACTTCCAGCCTCGCCCTCACCTACTCGGAAAACCACACATTTTTCTGCTGAGAGAGGCAACTGCCATGCTTGGGACCATGCACTGAGAGAGTCGAGCCCTGACTGGAGCTGTTTCTTGCAGGGTGAGGCCAGACGCACATCGTCCACATAAAACCAGCATGGGAGCCCTGGAATTTGATTTAGTAGCCATGCAAGGGGCAGCATGTATACGTTGAAGAGGACTGGACTGGAGGCTCCGCCTTGGATGATTGAGGAACCGACCTTGTGGGCAGATGAGAGAGTGTTGTCGACGCATACTCTGAACTCTCTGCCAGTGATGAAGCTGCGGAGCCAGGCAAGAAGATCTGGGCTAAAACCTAGGCATTCGCATATGTGGAATAGTTTGCTGTGTGAGATGCGGTCGAATGCCTTGATAAAGTCTGTGTAGACCGCATCCACCCCAGGGCCAGCAGACAGCTATTCGCGTAGGTAGGCCAGGTAGGAGAGGAGGTTGGTTGTAGTTGAGAACCCTGTCCTGAAACCATGCATGTTGCCTGGGAAGTTATGCAGTCGCTCTAGGCCGATTCTTAGGTGGTGGGACAGGATGCGGTCTAGAATTGAATATGAATTGAATTGAATCGAATTGAAAATATGAATATAGCTATATAGCTTCTGGCGCCACAGACTGTTTGTCATTGTTTGTTAAATGCATGAAAGCTTATCACTCAAAAGAAAAGTATGTGGTTTCTCCACCAAAATTTAAAAGTACGCACATATTTGGAATCGTCATATAAGAAATGTGAACAAAAAACTCATAACTTTCATTCAGAATATATATAAATGGACCCTTCAGCCTCGCTTCGCGGTCAAAAGTCAGGCAAAACGGATTGCGCAATGTAATTTGTTTTGAGCATACATTTATTAATTAACATGATGAAACACAGTGCAATCAAAAGTATGAATGTCCAAATCCAGAGTCCTAGTGTTGCATACAGTCCGGCAAATTTTCTTTATCAGCCGGCCCATCAGAAAGTGTTTCCAATCCATGAAGAAGGAGGTCATAAAACTGTATTGGTACAGCATCACCACTATGAAAACCTGCCGATTGTGGCAAGAAACCCTGCCAGATTTTCTGACGAGAGTAGTTTAGATTCTTCAGACTACGCTACAATAGATTCACCATATAACTCAAGCACGGATTATACCATTGAAAATCCCCAAATATCTTTTAATGTTCACTCGAGTTTTTCTATGAAGGAATATTTCATTTAAATATCATTAGATAACATTATTTATGCTGTTGATTGACTTATTGTCAATATAAATAAATTTATTAGTTGACTCTTTCCAAAATGTAAGCACAGTAGTGATTTATTCACATGAAATTTAGACGTTTCGAAGTATATATATATTAATGCATAAATTTATATTTTGATGCACCGCTGTTAATTTTTATTTTAATAAATCCTTATTTTCATGGGACTAATCGCTCTATAATACTTATTATTATTGAGTGTAGGGCAAGCAAACGATTTTAATGAAGGTTTCAGATGCTTTGATTTAATGCACATGATATTCGTTTAGTTGATCGTTTTTGAATAGAAAACAGTTAAAAACTGATATTTAATTTCATCTTCTTGTTTCCAAATCAATGAATACGATCGCATGTTTCTTGTTTGCCCGTTAGTGGTTTTAGCTCTGCTCAAAGAAATGGTACCTTTTCAAACTTTACAAGCTATTTCAAAACGGTTTTATCAGATCAAGGAATAGGCCCATGTTTAACAATGTGTTTGGGTTAGCTACTTCATGTTTACTCTGCTTCTTAAGAATTGATCCTTCTCTATTTTAGGATTGAAACTCTTTGCCCATATTTTATGGTCGGAGGCTGACCGCCAACGGACTCGTCAAGCTGAAAACAATGCGCGGCGGGGTTCTAACTTGGTTGATGCCCACGGGAGGGAGCCAGAGGCGCCTTAGACCACCTCCACTGGCTATTGTGCAGGAAACCGCATGCACCCCGCCGACCATACGATTAGCCACTAGTTGCCCGCAGGAGGTCTCCGCTGGCGGGTTGGTTTTCGCTGACCATAAAAAATGGGCACTGCTCAATCTAACTTAGGGCCATGCCTTGCGCCTTACAATAATATCTTATTTCATTTTTGCATTCATACATTCATTCACAACATATTTCTAACTAACGTATTCGTTCTTTTATTTTTAATTAATGTATTGGGTGTACTATGTTTTTACGTCTATTGATGGGACATGTGTTAGAAAATAAATAAAATAATAATAATAATAATATAAATAAATAAAGGCTAATAAAACATATTATATTAAACTTACAACATTGATTGAAAAAGTAATTAAATTAATGAGCCAATGAGTTGCTACAATAAATATCAATTACTTTTAGGCATCAGAAAACCAAAATGGTAAAGGAAAATTACGATCTACTGAAACCCACTCAAGAACTTGACAAGAGATGGATTGTGCAGAAAAAGCTAGGAAGTGGTGGATTCGGACAAGTGTATAAGGCCATCGACAAAAATAAACATCAAGATGTAGCAATCAAAGTGGAATCAAAAGGAAAGAAAGAAGTGCTCACAAATGAAGCAGCTGTGCTTGAAAAACTGACCAATAAGCCTCACATTCCTAAATATTTCGGTATTGGCAGTACAAAACAGATTAACTTCATTGTCATGGAAATTTTAGGAAAAAATCTCAGCGACCTCAGAAGAGAGTCACCAGGAAATCGTGCCAAATTTTCATATCGGACAGCTTTTGAACTTGCCATTCAAAGTCTTGATGCACTTCAAATGATGCACACATCTGGTTTTCTACATCGGGATGTCAAGCCTGGAAACTTTGTGATGGGAAACCCTTTATCAAGAAAAAAGTCTATGTTGTTTATTATTGACTTTGGAATGACAAGGCGTTTCTATGATGATAGTGGAAAGATCAAACAACAGAGACCACCAAATGGGTTTCGCGGCACAGTCAAATATGCATCTCGAATGCCAGAGCCAGCTGCTGCCAGAGCCAGCTACTGCCAGAGCCAGCTGCTGCCAGAGCCAGCAGCTGCCAGAGCCAGCTGCTGACAGAGCCAGCTGCTGCCCAATTAGCATAGCAGTTGCCCGAGCCAGCTGCTGCCAGAGCCAGCTGCTACCAGAGCCAGCAGCTGCCAGAGCCAGCTGCTGCCAGAGCCAGCAGCTGCCAGAGCCAGCTGCTGCCCAATTAGCATAGCAGTTGCCCGAGCCAGCTGCTGCCAGAGCCACCTGCTGCCAGAGCCAGCTGCTGCCAGTGCCAGCAGCTGCCAGAGCCAGCTGCTGCCAGTGCCAGCAGCTGCCAGAGCCAGCTGCTGCCCAATTAGCATAGCAGTTGCCCGAGCCAGCTGCTGCCAGAGCCAGCTGCTGCCAGAGCCAGCTGCTGCCAGAGCCAGCAGCTGCCAGAGCCAGCTACTGCTAGAGCCAGCTGCTGCCAGAGCCAGCTGCTGCCAGAGCCAGCTGCTGCCAGAGCCAGCACCTGCCAGATCCAGCTGCTGCCAGAGCCAGCTGCTGCCAGAGCCAGCAGCTGCCAGAGCCAGCTGCTGCCAGAGCCAGCAGCTGCCAGAGCCAGCTGCTGCCCAATTAGCATAGCAGTTGCCCGAGCCAGCTGCTGCCAGAGCCAGCTGCTGCCAGAGCCAGCAGCTGCCAGAGCCAGCTGCTGCCAGAGCCAGCAGCTGCCAGAGCGAGCTGCTGCCCAATTAGCATCACAGTTGCCCGAGCCAGCTGCTGCCAGAGCCAGCAGCTGCCAGAGCCAGCTGCTGCCAGAGCCAGCAGCTGCCAGAGCCAGCAGCTGCCATAGCCAGCTGCTGCCAGAGCCAGCTGCTGCCCAATTATCATAGCAGTTGCCCGAGCCAGCTGTTGCCAGAGCCAGCTGCTGCCAGAGCCAGCTACTGCCAGAGCCAGCTGCTGCCAGAGCCAGCTGCTGCCAGAGCCAGCTACTGCCAGAGCCAGCTGCTGCCAGAGCCAACAGCTGCCAGAGCCAGCTGCTGCCAGAGCCAGCTGCTGCCAGAGCCAGCTGCTGCCAGAGCCAGCTACTGCCAGAGCCAGCTGCTGCCAGAGCCAACAGCTGCCAGAGCCAGCTGATGCCATCTTAGCATAGCAGTTGCCCGAGCCAGCTGCTGCCAGAGCCAGCTGCTACCAGAGCCAGCTGCTGCCAGAGCCAGCAGCTGCCAGAGCCTGCTGCTGCCCAATTAGCATAGCAGTTGCCCGAGCCAGCTGCTGCCAGAGCCAGCTGCTGCCAGAGCCAGCTGCTGCCAGAGCCAGCAGCTGCCAGAGCCAGCTGCTGCCAGAGCCAGCAGCTGCCAGAGCCAGCTGCTGCCCAATTAGCATAGCAGTTGCCCGAGCCAGCTGCTGCCAGAGCCAGCTGCTGCCAGAGCCAGCAGCTGCCAGAGCCAGCTGCTGCCAGAGCCAGCTACTGCCAGAGCCAGCTGCTGCCAGAGCCAGCACCTGCCAGATCCAGCTGCTGCCAGAGCCAGCTGCTGCCAGAGCCAGCAGCTGCCAGAGCCAGCTGCTGCCAGAGCCAGCAGCTGCCAGTTAAACCCAAATCCCCCCCCCCCCAGCCAGCTGCTGCCCAATTAGCATAGCAGTTGCCCGAGCCAGCAGCTGCCAGAGCAATCAACGCGCCGCGCTGCTGCCAGAGCCAGCAGCTGCCAAGCCCAGCTGCTGCTAGAGCCAGCAGCTGCCAGAGCCAGCTGCTGCCCAATTAGCATAGCAGTTGCCCGAGCCAGATGCTGCCAGAGCCAGCAGCTGCGCGAGCCCGCTGCTGCCAGAGCCAGCAGCTGCCCTAGAGCCAGCAGCTGCCATAGCCAGCTGCTGCCAGAGCCAGCTGCTGCCCAATTATCGCATAGCAGTTGCCCGAGCCAGCTGTTGCCAGAGCCAGCTGCTGCCAGAGCCAGCAGCTGCCAGAGCCAGCTGCTGCCAGAGCCAGCTACTGCCAGAGCCAGCTGCTGCCAGAGCCAGCAGCTGCCAGAGCCAGCTGCTGCCAGAGCCAGCTGCTGCCAGAGCCAGCTGCTGCCAGAGCCAGCTACTGCCAGAGCCAGCTGCTGCCAGAGCCAGCAGCTGCCAGAGCCAGCTGCTGCCCAATTAGCATAGCAGTTGCCCGAGCCAGCTGCTGCCAGAGCCAGCTGCGACCCGCCCCAGCAGCTGCCAGAGCCAGCTGCTTCCCAATTTGCCTAGCAGTTGCCCGAGCCAGCTGCTGCCAGAGCCAGCAGCTGCCAGAGCCAGCTGCTACCAGAGCCAGCTGCTGCCAGAGCCAGCTGCTGCCAGAGCCAGCTGCTGCAGAGCCAGCTACTGCCAGAGCCAGCTGCTGCCAGAGCCAACAGCTGCCAGAGCCAGCTGATTGCCAGAGCCAGCTGCTGCCAGAGCCAGCTGCTGCCAGAGCCAGCAGCTGCCAGAGCCACCAGCCGCCAGCGCCAGCTGCTGCCAGAGCCAGCAGCTGCCAGAGCCAGCAGCTGCCAGAGCCAGCTGCTGCCAGAGCCAGCTGCTGCCAGAGCCAACAGCTGCCAGAGCCAGCTGCTGCCAGAGCCAGCAGCTGCCACAGCCAGATACTGCCAGAGCCAGCAGCTGCAAGAGCCAGCTGCTGCCAGAGCCAGCTACTGCCAGAGCCAGCAGCTGCCAGAGCCAGCTACTGCCAGAGCCAGCTACTGCCAGAGCCAGCAGCAGCCAGAGCCAGCTCCTGCCAGAGCCAGCTGCTGCCAGAGCCAGCTGCTGCCAAAGCCAGCTGCTGCCAAAGCCAGCTGCTGCCAGAGCCAGCTGCTGCCAAAGCCAGCTGCTGCCAGAGCCAGCTCCTGCCAGAGCCAGCTGCTGCCAGAGCCAGCTACTGCCAGAGCCAGCAGCTGCCAGAGCCAGCTGCTGCCCGAGCTTTTCCCGCGCTTCTCGCTCGCAGAGTCTAATCTAGTCTACTTCAAAATTTTGACCCAAATTTCCCCCCCCCCAAACCAAAATCCTATATCCGCCCTTGCTTGTCACCAGTTGCTGGTTGCGGTTGTGCGAGGGGACAATGCATTCACTACAGATCAGCTAACCCTGTCATCGTGTTCCCAAAGCTTATGAGCCCACAAAAGGCCGAGTAAAAAGAACAGCGCATCGGAATCGTCCTGCTGGGAAGAATAAGGTGCGATCAGGTTGCTGGTGAGTAAGCGAGAATTTCGCTTGGAAGCTCTGTCAGAAAATATAGACAAGAATGCGATGAAACCAGGACTGCAGCACTGACCATTCAAAAAATATCAATCGAAGAAAAAAGCCAGCGGCACCTGCCAAGACAACGAATCCCTTTAATAAGTGTTTTCATTTGAGGCGCCGGAATTCGGTACTATGAACTTGCTCACACCTAAATCGAAAAAGTTGGACCACAACTCATTCTTTTTGTTCCAGCCACCAAAAGCTACGGAAAAAAACACCAGATGAACCAATGGCACCGCCCAAAGGAAACCCCTGCCCTGGAAAGTCAAGTGCCGAAGCCGACCCAACCAAAAAATACAGCAACCTGCAAAAGAAAAGAGAAACCGCAGAGAAAATCCAAATCTAAACCCTGAACCCTCTGGAGCGGGATGAGAACGGGGGGGGGGGCGTGCAAGCAGAATGGCTCAGCGCCTACCACTGTACTCGCAAGTACTGTCAAGCAGATGCAGTTCAGGTATTCAACATTGCATTGCACCAGGTGAGGAAGCAGCTTGGGAGAGCGATGAGTTTCCCTTGAAGGATGAAATGTAACCCACTTAAGAACCGACAATCAACAATTGCTGAACTTGCCCTGATAAACTTTATGCTTGAACAAGTATATGGCGCAAAGCGCAATAGGTGACCGCGGAGCGCTTCCTTTATATGATCCTTTTAACTCAAAAATCAAGTATATGGTTTCTCAACCAATTTCTAAAGTAAGCCCAGATTTTAAATCGACATATAAGACTAGTGAACAAAAAAATCAAGTCTTCTGTGCAATTCTCAATATTTCAGGTACATAGTGCAAAAATTGCATATTGCAATTTTCCTACTTTCTACCCAGAAAAGTAATGTTTAAATGCTTTGGGACCAGATCCACCCCCCCAGATCTTCCTAAAATGTTATTACCTTTCAGCAAAAAAAAGTTTGTCCAAATCCGTTGAGAATTCGCTATTTCTCAACATACCCAATTTTTCAAACATTCTACCCAAAGAAGTAATGTTTCAAATGCTCCGGGACCAGTTCCACCCTCTAGATCTTCCAAAAATGTTTTTACCTTCCAGCAAAAAAAAGTTTGTCCAAATCCGTTGAGAATTCGCTATTTCTCAACATACCCCATTTTTCAAAAAGTAATGTTTCAAATGCTCCGGGACCAGTTCCACCCTCTAGATCTTCCTAAAATGTTATTACCTTCCAGCAAAAAAAGTTTGTCCAAATCCGTTGAGAATTCGCTATTTCTCAACATACCCCATTTTTCAAACTTTCTACCCAAAAAAGTAATGTTTCAAATGCTATGGGACTAGTTTTACCCCTCTAGATCTTCCTGAAATATTATTACCTTTCAGGGAAAAAAAAGTTTGTCAAAATCCGTTGAGAATTCGCCCGTGGACAGCATTTCCAGATCGGGACATATATATATATATGAGGACAAAAATTCAGTAACCTCTATAGGATTCTAGGACAACTCGGTACGGGGATAACTCGGTACTGAGGATAACTCGGTACGGGGATAGCTCGGTACTGAAGATAACTCAGTACTGGGGATAACTCGGTACGGGGATAGCTCGGTACCTAGGACAACTAGGTACCAAATGATCTGCTGATACCAAGGCTTAACTTGGTAAAAAATAATGTGGAAACTAAAAGTTTAAGTTGATTTTGTAAAAACTTTATGTTTCAGGGGTTTAATAACGATTTTTAAGTTCAAGGCAATTAATTTTGTATTTTGACCGCGGAGCGGCCCGAAGGGCTGCTCCGCGGTCTATAGAGGTTACTAAACTTTTGTCCTCATGTGTATATATATGTGTATGTATGGGTATCTGGAAATGCTGTCCACGGGCGAATTCTCAACGGATCGGGACACACTTTTTTTTCCTGAAAGGTAATGCTATTTTAGGAAGATTTGGAGGGGTGGAACCGGTTTCCGAGCATTTGAAACATTACTTTTTTGGGTAGAAAGGTTGAAAATTTGGGTATGCTGTAAAAGGCTCAATTCTCAACGGATTGGGACAAACTTTTTTTTTCCCTGAAAGGTAATAAAATTTTAGGAAGATCTGGAGGGGTGAAACCGGTTTCCGAGCATTTGAAACATTACTTTTTTGGGTAGAAAGTTTGAAAATTTGGGTATGCTGTAAAAGGCTCAATTTCTAAACGGATTGGGACAAACTTTTTTTTTCCTGAAAGGTAATAAAATTTAAGGAAGATCTAGAGGGGTGAAACCGGTTTCCGAGCATTTGAAACATTACTTTTTTGGGTAGAAAGTTTGAAAATTTGGGTATGCTGTAAAAGGCTCAATTCTCAACGGATTTGGACAAACTTTTTTTTTCCTGAAAGGTAATGAGATTTTAGGAAGATCTGGAGGGGTGGAACCGGTTTCCGAGCATTTGAAACATTACTTTTTTGGGTAGAAAGGTTGAAAATTTGGGTATGCTGTAAAAGGCTCAATTCTCAACGGATTGGGACAAACTTTTTTTCCCTGAAAGGTAATAAAATTTTAGGAAGATCTGGAGGGGTGAAACCGGTTTCCGAGCATTTGAAACATTACTTTTTTGGGTAGAAAGTTTGAAAATTTGGGTATGCTGTAAAAGGCTCAATTCTCAACGGATTTGGACAAACTTTTTTTTTCCTGAAAGGTAATGAGATTTTAGTAAGATATGGAGGGGTGGAACTAGTTTCCGAGCATTTGAAACATTACTTTTTTGGGTATAAAGGTCGAAAATTTGGGTATGCTGTAAAAGGCTCAATTCTCAACGGATATTGACAAACTTTTTTTTTCCTGAAAGGAAATAAAATTTGAGGAAGATCTGGAGAGGTTTGACAAGTCCCGGAGCATTTGAAACATAACTTTTTTAGGTAGAAAGGTTGAAAAATGGGGTATGTTGAGAGCTCCGCGGTCACCTATTGCGCTCTGCGCCATATACTTGTCATGAGTGTTTTCAGTTGCGAAAGATTTCATGGATAATAATTGCAGCCATTCTAAATTTTTTTTATTTAACGAAAATACTTTTAAGCATTTTGCAGTTCCAATCCATGCAAGTCATACTGTAATAACAGGATACTAGCAGAAAACATTTTCGCATTTTTGCTTGTAGATGTATGGATGGTATTTGTGCTTTTAAAACATATTTTTTTAAGTTAAGATAACATAAGCCATAAAAGAAAGTCTCAATCGAAGCTGACAAACTCCTATAGCTCTTATGGTAGCAAGTTATCCTTGGTACCGAGTTATCCCCGTACCGAGTTATCCCCGTACCGAGTTATCCTCAGTACCGAGTTATCCTCAGTACCGAGTTATCCTCAGTACCGAGTTATCCCCGTACTGAGTTATCCTCAGTTCCGAGTCATCCCCGTACCGAGTTGTCCCTTTACCCTTCAGCATACTCCATTTTTCAACGTTTATACCCAAAAAAGTAATGTTTCAAATGCTCCGGGACCCTCCAGATCTTCTTAAAATTTAATTGCCTTTCAGGAAAAAAAAAGTTTGTCAAGATCCGTTGAGAATTCGGCCAGGACCAGCATTTCCAGGAACAAATATATCAGGAGCGTCATCAGGACAAAAGTTTAGTAACCTCTATATATTTTCAACGGTTCTACCCAAAAAAGTAATGTTTCAAATACTCCGGGACCAATTTGAACCTTCATATAATGCACCCTCGTAAAAAATGCAAAACATACAACACCCTATACCTATGCGTAATAGCTCAGCGCTTAGGGCGAGCTGCATCTGAGTACTAACCGGGCCCAACGTTGCTTAACTTCGCAGATCGGACGGGATGCGGTGCTTTCAACGTGGTATTTGTCGTATGTGGTAACTATGACCGTAAAGGGGTATAAATATTTTTAGACAAGAATACCGGCTACACGGGCGAATTTTCAACGGATAATCAAAACAGTGAGCAAGGTTAATTCCTTGGGAAGAGTGCTGACAACGTTTGCTCGCCTACAACATCCTCGCCTATGCCTCCGCCTATGCTCCATTTAAGATAAACACTTTTCCTGCACACCACTGATATGTCCTATTTTACCAATCATTGACATAATTAAACTTACATTGTTTCTTCAAGCTTTGAACGACAACTGCGCAACCAGTATTTCATTTTTGTCAAAACAGTACAACTCTTATACAACAAGTATATGGCGCAAAGCGCAATAGGTGACCGCGGAGCATGAGGTTACACCTTCACAAAACATAGCCTTCCAGGAAAACAAGATGATTTATCTGCATTGATTGTGGTGGAAGAACAAATGTATAAACTATTTGTATCATCGTATAATACGCTTTTGAAAACATGATTTAACATGTGAGATATGACTACTGAGCCGTTTGAGACTACTACGTTTAGAATTTGGGTGATCATTTCACTACTCTCTTCTTAAGTTTTTGGAAAGATTTTCTTATTAATACACAGCACTGGAATGTAGTAAATTATTTATTATTATTATTGTTTCTATAGTTTACTAAGAAAAGTACAATTAAAACGTTTAAAATGTGGAATATAAGAAAAAAGAATGCAATATCAGAATAAGTAGAAACAGAAAAATTTACAAAAATAGCATATAAATTAGGAATTAGTCGTTTTCTTTTCAAAATCATCAGAAAAATTGGGTAACATTCCTTTTTGCATTTTTTACGAGGGTGCATCATACTAAGGTTCAAATTGGTCCCGGAATATTTGAAACATTACTTTTTTGGGTAGAAACGTTGAAAATTCTATAGAGGTTACTAAACTTTTGTCCTGATGACGCTCCTGATATATATGTTCCTGGAAATGCTGGTCCTGGCCAATCTCAATCGGATATCAACAAACTTTTTTTTTCCTGAAAGGCAATTAAATTTTAAGAAGATCTGGAGGGTCCCGGAGCATTTGAAACATTACTTTTTTGGGTATAAACGTTGAAAAATGGAGTATGCTAAGGGTAAAGGGACAACTCGGTACGGATGACTCGGAACTGAGGATAACTCAGTACGGGATAACTCGGTATCAAGGATAACTCGGTACTGAGGATAACTCGGTACTGAGGATAGCTCGGTACCGGCAGAACTCGGTACGGGGATAACTCGGTACCAAGGATAACTTGTTACCATAAGAGCTATAGGAGTTTGTCAGCTTCGATTGAGACTTTCTTTTACGGCTTATGTTATCTTAACTTAAAAAAATATGTTTTAAAAGCACAAATATCAACCATACATCTACAAGCAAAAATGCGAAAATGTTTTCTGCTGAATATCCTCTGTTATTACAGTATGACTTGCATGGATTGGAACTGCAAAATGCTTAAAAGTATTTTCGTTAAATAAAAAAAATTTAGAATGGCTGAATTATTATCCATGAAATCTTTCGCAACTGAAAACACTCATGACAAGTATATGGCGCAGAGCGCAATAGGTGACCGCGGAGCTCTCAACATACCCCATTTTTCAACCTTTCTACCTAAAAAAAGTTATGTTTCAAATGCTCCGGGACTTGTCAAACCTCTCCAGATCTTCCTCAAATTTTATTTCCTTTCAGGAAAAAAAAAAGTTTGTCAATATCCGTTGAGAATTGAGCCTTTTACAGCATACCCAAATTTTCGACCTCTATACCCAAAAAAGTAATGTTTCAAATGCTCGGAAACTAGTTCCACCCCTCCATATCTTACTAAAATCTCATTACCTTTCAGGAAAAAAAAAGTTTGTCCAAATCCGTTGATCGAGAATTGAGCCTTTTACAGCATACCCAAATTTTCAAACTTTGATCCCAAAAAAAGTAATGTTTCAAATGCTCGGTTACCTGTTTCACCCCTCCAGATCTTCCTAAAATTTTATTACCTTTCAGGGAAAAAAAAGTTCGTCCCAATCCGTTGAGAATTGAGCCTTTTACAGAATATCCCCAAACTTTCCAACCTTTCTACCCAAAAAAAGTAATGTTTCAAATGCTCGGAAACCGGTTCTATCTTTCCATAATTTTCCGTAAAAATCTCATTACCTTTCAGGAAAAAAAAAAGTTTGTCCGAATCCGTTGAGAATTGAGCCTTTTACAGCATACCCAAATTTTCAAACTTTCTACCCAACAAAGTAATGTTTCAAATGCTCCGGGTACCGTTTCACTCCTCCAGATCTTCCTAAATTTTTACTACCTTTCAGGAAAAAAAAAGTTTGTCCCAATCCGTTGAGAATTGAGCCTTTTACAGCATACCCAAATTGTCAAACTTTCTACCCAAAAAAGTAATGTTTCAAATGCTCGAAAACCGGTTACACCCCTCCAGATCTTCCTAAAATTTTATTACCTTTCAGGGAAAAAAAAAGTTTGTCCCAATCCGTTGAGAATTGAGCCTTTTACAGCATACCCAAATTTTCAACCTTTCTACCCTAAAAGTAATGTTTCAAAATGCTCGGAAACCGGTTCGACCCCTTCTCAGATCTTCCTAAAAAAATCTCATTACCTTTCAGGAAAAAAAAAAGTTTGTCCCAATCCGTTGAGAATTCGCCCGTGGACAGCATTTCCAGATACCCATACACATATATATACACATGAGGACAAAAGTTTAGTAACCTCTATAGACCGCGGAGCGGCCCTTCGGGCCGCTCCGCGGTCAAAAATACAAAATTAATTGCCTTGAACTTAAAAATCGTTATTAAACCCCTGAAACATAAAGTTTTTACAAAATCAACTTAAACTTTTAGTTTCCACATTATTTTTTACCAAGTTAAGCCTTGGTATCAGCAGATCATTTGAGTACCTAAGTTGTCCTAGGTACCGAGTTATCCCCGTTCCGAGTTATCCTCAGTACCCGAGTTATCTTCAGTACCGAGCTATCCCCGTACCGAGTTATCCTCAGTACCGAGTTTATCCCCGTACCGAGTTGTCCTAGAATCCTATAGAGGTTA